>CAUYRT010045271.1:0-20039 GCA_963574885.1 Lepilemur ruficaudatus | reverse complement strand
CGAGTAGCAGGGACTACAGGCATGCGCCACCATGCCCGGCTAATTTTTTACATGTATTTTTAGTTGGCCAATTAATTTCTTTCATTTATAGTAGAGACGGGGTCTCGCTCTTGCTCAGGCTGGTCTTGAACTGCCGACCTTGAGCTCGGCCTCCCAGAGTGCTAGGATTACAGGCGTGAGCCACCGCGCCCGGCCAGGAGAATCCTCTTTTAACCCAATTTAAATGAATTCATATACAGAGTTGAAAATTCAGGAAAACTATTTTGAAGTTCTTCATCACTAATAATTTCTGAAAAACATAATTATATTTTCCCATAGAGGAGCAATTAAAATATGAGATTATATTCTTATAGTAGGATTCAGCATTCAAGTAAATCACTGATATAAACTCAATGTCATAAATGGAAAAAAATACAACTATCCTAAAAATCAGTAGGCTAAGTTAAAATGCTACCCTAGTTCTATTAAATGGGCATAAATATATGGCACACATTAATTATCAAAGGCAGTTTATGTGCTATAAAGTACACATGTAAGAAAATGCAATAAATGACCTAAAACTACTTACTACAATAAACGTTAAGTAATTTTAGTTGCCATCTTAGAATTTAGAATGCTGCTAGGGAAATGGATGTGGATGGCACAAGACTCTCAAAAAGAGTTGCCCAAATATTTTAAAATTTTCTTTTGATATGTTTTCCTGAAATGAGCAGGGGCATTCAATCATCTCATTAATGCTAGAGTTGTTTCTTCAAAGAAAACGTTTTCAAAAGTAAGAGTTGACCTAATATATGTCCCCTTCATCTTTTGCTTACCTTTCTAATATATTCAAAGCTAAAGCTGTAGGGGGCTTAGCATCAGATGAAAGGTCATTCTCCCTGGCACTTACTGGACTTGCTGTTACCAGAGTACTTTTTCACTCATGAGAAAACCATAGAAGGATCTATCTGGTCACTGGCACAAACTTTAAAAACAGCTTATAAACATTTTGTCTGCTGAGTTGAACAAAAGGAATGAAGATAAACTGATACTAGCCATTTACTGAGCAGAAAGCACTATACAAAGTCAATCTGAAATGTTATCCTTTTTTTTTTCTTGAAATGTTATCCTTAAAGGTACTTTCTCTATAGAGAAATCTAATTTAATCAAATAAATCACACAACTGTTTTCCTTTCACTTCAAGTTGGTTTTCTTGAGCTAGCCTGATGTATGGGTGTTTGGGAAATGCCTAGGAATTAGGGTCATGTATTAGGTTAACTGGAGATTTGTGGAACATCTTGTTTATTAACATGGGCTAAGTAAAGAAAAGCTAGTTAAGGGAAGCTGGTTACACAAATACCTAGTAGGACTGCTGGAAAAAAGCACCTAATCCTTCACACAAACTCACCAAGATGGACATTTTACAGTAGTAATCTGAAATCCGAGCCTTCCTAACTAGATTAATGTAGTACTTAAGAGTACTCCAGTTCTTATTTAATCAGTGTTATTTTAAGAATTACTTTGGATTAAGTCTTGATTTGGTGCCTAGGGGAGGGGTGGATGTGGTCTTCAGAGCATCCTGTTCTTTTAGGCACCAATTATGCCTTCCTTGCAGTCGTTGCCTCCCCCGGATTAAGCACTCCACATACCACTGTTCCTGCTGCAGCTGCTGCTTCTGATTTTTTAACTGGCTTTGAGCAGCCTTCAACTTCTGGGATTGCTGAGTTAGCTGCAGCAATTTCTTCTGTAACTGCTGGTTCTCTCTGATGATGCCAAGGGAGAACTCAAAAATAGACTGCTTTACTGCCAACTCCAAGGCCTGGGCATTCCTCTTGTACTCCCTTCTTTTTCTCTTTCCCAACTGCCTTATGTCTGGCTCACTCAGCTGTTTCTCCAGTAATGCTTTTTCCTGGAGGAACTGGACCTGTACTTCCTGTTTCTTTGCAGCTGCCTCAGCTTGGACTTTTTTTCCCTCCTCCTGTAATGTCTTTATTTCTAGTTCCTGTGTCTCTTTTAATATAGAAATGTCCCTCATTGCCTGCAATTGCTGCTTCAAATTGGATTGAATCTTTTCCTTTTGCAAGAGCTCTGTTTTAAGCACTGAAGTTTGTTGTTCATATCTGGAGGCTGATTCTTGTCTTCTTTGTTCAATCTCGCCACACTTTTGTACGTAGCTGTTCCACAGCTTTTCAGGTTGCCTTCTATATTCCTCAGTTTTGTTAGTCAGGTATTCCAGGAAGAATTTGTTCTCAGCCTGGACAAGTAACTTCTCTGTGTGTAGCTGCCTGTTGTCCTTCAGCAGCGGTTCCTGCTGGATTCGAGCTTGTTTTATTTGCTTGTTCAGTTCCCTCATTTCCACCACTGTTTTTTCTTTAAGGTTCCTCTCCGCCTTTCTTAGCTCCCCTGGCTTGAAAATATCATTTATTAGACTAAGATATGATGGAGGGGACTTGAGGCCCTCAGCAAACCTGAAGAAAACAAATGAGACAGTCCTCTATCACTTCTTAATAAAAATTTAGGAAATAAAAAATACACAATTATCCTTTATTCATACAAGAAAATATTTTCGAGCACCCATTATATTCCAGACACCTTGCAGTGGGGTATGGGGGTTACAGCTGGCGGTAAAGATGAGGCATGTAGCTTACAATTTACAATATGAGTTCACTACAACACCGCGAGGTACTACCTCAATTTTAAAAAGGAGAAAATAGGTTCAGAGAGTTTAAGTGACTTGCTTATGACTTATACACCGCTAGCAAGTGCCAGAGCCTGACTATGAAACCCAGATTTTAGGACTTACTCGAACACTGTAGCAGCTACAAAGGGCCACAGAAACAGAGTGATGGAGAGTAAGAATAGTTTTCTCGACCTTTCATCATCTTCCTCTAGTTTCTGAGAGCCCTTCAGTGAGATGGAAGGTCCCTTTCAGTACCTACTTGCACCTGGAATCCAAGGGTTCATCCCCAACGTCATGGCCACTGTGTAGTTCACTGGGGGTGATTAACAAGGAGCGAGCACTAGTGTCAAGGGCCTGCGACTCGTGGGAACAGCATTCAAGCGTGGACAGTTCTCGTAGCTTCTCTGGTCGGTGCGCAAAGGATCTCGGCACTGCCCAGTAAGCCTGGGGGTCGCACCCTGCCCCAGTCGCGGCCCTTAGCGCGTCGGCTACTGAACAAGCCCTAGCAGCCGGTTCTCCAGCGGCTCCGCTCCCGGCTCTTTGCGGGGCGAAAGTGACAGACACATTCCTCGTTTTCTTACTGTGTGAGCCCTGCCGTTGGGATCCCATCTCCTCTCGCCTTCCTGGGGACGAGGGTTTACCTTTCCCAGGCACTACCGTACGGCGGTCAGAGCCCATCTCCTTGATCCCTCCAGCCTTCCCCTCGCTTGCCCAGCACCCCCACGCCCCCGCCACTGTCACTGGTAGATCCCCTCGTTGGGTCGGACACTAAGGACACGCTCAGGCATCCCTGCCCTTCGCCCTTCCCTAGTTCATTCGCAGCCCAGAGCGTCGCGGAAGTTTGTCTAGCCACGCGTCGTCTCCATGGTAGGTGGGCGGGCCTAGCTGAAAGATGGCGGCTCCCGCAGCTGCAGCGGAGCTACAGGCTTCTGGGGCCCCTCGGCCCCCAGTATGTCTCTTGGTGTTGGGAATGGCAGGATCCGGGAAGACCACCTTTGTGCAGGTGATTTACACAGCGCGGTCGTAGTAGGGACGCGTGAGAAGTCGTGGTGGATGAAAGGCCAGGGAGAAACGGAGGGAGGTCTCTTTGGAGAGTTGGAGGGTACTGACGCGTGGGTTTCATGGACTTCCCATCACCTCCGGTTCTCTCCCCCGCGAAGCCTTCTAGGACCCTCACCAGATTAAGGAAGGCTCTCTTCTGCGCACCCTCAGTGCATACTTGGTACAGCTTAACCACGTTGTTCAGAAATTGGCTTGCCGATAAAGTGCTAGCTTCTTGGAGGAAGGGGCTTACAAGTAACTCTAGTTACTTGTAATTAATGCAGTGCTAGCATGCAGGTTTTCGATGAAGTTTTGCCGAAGAATTATTTCTGGCCCGCCACCATGCTCCAGGCACGGGGGATACAGCGAAAATGAGGTTAACTAGATTCTTGCATTCGTGGAGCTAAATATTTAATGGAGGCGATACAAAAAGCCCACCACATACGAACATACAAAACAAGTAAACAAGTAATCAAGAGTAGGGGAGGCTCTGTTAGATAGGTGATAAAGAACGGTAGCGTTTGAACTGAAAGTTGAATGTTGGAGGAGAACATAAGGGGTGGATATTTCAGGTAGAAGGAAATCTAAGTGCGAAGTCTTTAGGATGGTCAATAAAGGAATGGAAGTTCTCTCTTGTCCCCTGTCGTCCCCTCTTTGACTCCTTCCCCCTCTCTTCCGTTATCTCTACAGAGGCTCACGGGACACCTGCATAGCCAAGGCTCGCCACCTTATGTGATCAACCTGGACCCAGCTGTACATGAAGTTCCCTTTCCTGCCAATATTGGTGAGTAAACCATACCATAACTTGTGTGAAGTGCTTCAAAGAATAGAAAGCCTCCAGCCTGCCAGTCTTTAGTGCTTTTGTTTTGCATTTTTTTTTTTTTTTTTTGAGACAGAGTCTGACTCTTGTTGCCCTGGCTAAAGTGCAGTGGCGTCATCATAGCTCATTGCAACCTCAAACTCCTGGGCTCAAGCCATCCTCCTGCCTCAGCCTCCCAGAGTGCTTGGATTACAGGCATGAGCTACCATGCCCAGCTGCATTTTTTTTTCTTAACTATACTTTCATTTCTCTTGGATTTGCTTGAGTCCCTAAACAGGCATCTCTCTTACTCACATTTTCTCTCTATTTAGTCCTTCCTCTTTCCTAAATTTCTTTGTTTCTTTTCCATTCACTTTTATCTCCTCCCTCTTTCTGACCATAGTGTGTCAGGCTATTGTTATTTGGGAAAGTGAAGTGACAGAAAGGCAGTCCTCTCACTCCTAGGCCATAAACTCTTCAGCAAACTCTGATACATAAACTTTTTTCATTTAGTTTCTTTTCTCAAAGTTTAGTAGAGTATAAGGGTTATTGTGCTGTAGTTCACTCATTGATATGTAGGAATCTTATTTCCACACCCACGTATATGGGAAAATGTGTGTATAATGCATATATGCAATGTTCTAACAAGAAGTTCCAATTTCCATCAGACTTTAAGAGTCTGTGACTGTAAAAAAGATTAAGAATGGATATGGGCCAAGTGCGGTGGCTCACGCCTGTAATCCTAGCACTCTGGGAGGCAAGGCAGGAGGATCGCTCAAGGTTAAGAGTTCAAGACCAATTTGAGCAAGAGTGAGACCCCTGTCTCTACTAAAAATAGGAAGATATTAACTGGACAACTAAAAATATATAGAAACAATTAGCTGGGCATGGTGTCACATGCCTGTAGTCCCAGCTCCTCGGGATGCTGAGGCAGAAGGATTGCTTAAGCCTAAGAGTTTGAGGTTGCTGTGAGTTAGGCTGATGCCATGGCACTCTAGCCTGGGCAACAGAGCAAGACTCAGTCTCCCAAAAAAAAAAAAAAAAAAAAGGAATGGATGTGATCCAGTGCTGTGATTCTTGATAGGATCTAGGCTTCCTGATTTCTAGGCTGTCACTGTGTGCTAATTCTCTTCCTCTTTGTCTCTTCTTAATCCTAATAAGTTTCTTGTACCCCAGACATGCTAATAAAAGGAAGATCTATTAAGAAAGGATCATTTGGGGAAGAGTTTGGAAAAAATTTCTCATCTTTTCACTTAAAGGATGGAATTTTAACAGTTGATGGGGGAAGTCTAAAGATTGGTGGATTGGTTTAGGTCAGTATTACTGGAAAGATTAATTCCTTTTTAAAAATAATTCTGCATTGCCTTTGTCACCAGTAGGCAATTAAAGGTGTATGTATTAAATTTCAGTTTATTCTCTTTTTTGTCCCCCTTCAGATATTCGTGACACCGTGAAGTATAAAGAAGTCATGAAACAGTATCCTTTTCCACATCTACTTTGGTGTTGACTCATTCCTAGCTAGTTGTTGTCTGTTTATTTTATGGTTTTGAAAGAGTGATTTTGCCCTTTCCTTATGAAATATACAAGCAAAAACATTGATTGCTTTAAAGTAATATTATTACAGGGATGGAAGATTAATGTGGGAGATGTATTATAGGTGTTCAGAAATACTATTTTAGCTTGTGATTTTAGTTTTATTACCATCTCCCCAGACTGCAGGCTGTTGTAATTAGAGAGCAGAGAGAATGAGAGGATAACTGACGCCTGCCTGGGTCCCGCAAAGTAGTATTGCCTTGGAGGATCATCCGTTGCTCACCACTTCTTTAGACAGGGAAATTTAGAAATGCATGTGTTTAGCTGGATTAATTAATTCTTAGTACATTGCTGTGTGAAATATGTACTTTCCCTGTGGGTAAATCTAAGTAGAAGGACTAATTATAATCAGCAGGTTGCCTGATTGATTAGTGAGGATCAGAGCAAGGAGTGTTATATAGATAATCTTTCTTTTTTATTTTATTTTTCCACTAAGTCTTTCATAGGCAGTATAGATAATCTTAATGGCTAAAAAGCCACTAGGCTGTCACTTTCTGTTGCATCTGTCTATTACATTTTGTTCACTTTGCTTTCTTTTTATATATTTTTAATTTTTGAAATTTTTTTATTTTTAAGAGACAGTGTCTCACTGCTGAGTGCAGTGGCGCAGTCATAGCTCACTGCAGCCTCGAACTCCCATGCTCTAGCAGTCCTCCTTCCTCAGCCTTCCTAGTGGCTAGGACTATAGGTACATGCCACCATGTCCGGCTAATTTTTTTTTTTCCCATAGAGACAAGGTCTCACTATGTTGCCCAGGCTGGTCTTGAACTCTTGGCCTTAAGTGATCCTCCCACTTTAGCCTCCCAAAGTGCTAGGATTATAGGCTTGAGCCACTGTGTCTGACCCACTTTGCTTTCTTTATTTTGCTTGGCCATCCCCAAAATGATAAATGAGTAACAAGACCTTGATAATGGATGTTTCCCTGTGTTGGTTAAGATTGCATGGTAGTCAAGGATTAGGTGGCCAGTATCCATTAATGGAACACCAATATCACAATGCTATTTGTGTGAGTGATAACCTAGGTATGAGCTTTATAATCTAATCTATAAACAATTTAAGTCCTCAACTTAGTGTCTAGATATGGACTTGGGCCTAATGGTGGCATAGTGACCTCACTCAATCTTTTTGCTACCAGGTTTGATCAGGTATGTTTGTCTTTATGTATGTAGCTGTGTAAGAATCTGTGACTCTTAAATGTCTTAGCTTGATTACGTTGTTAAGAAGAGCTGCAAACCTGAACATAAATATAGAAAATAAGTAGGCATTTTGGTAAACAGAGAAGTAAACTAAGAGAAGATGATTAGTGTTTTGAGACACTATACATTTAATATTTGTAACAGCCAATAAAACAAAAATCCAAGAGACCTGGCTTCTTTTCTGGACCTATTGCTTGCTTATGGTGCTACCCTGAGGATGGAATAGGGTGACAGGGGAGTGGGTTGGACTAGCAGGCATGGAATAGAAAGATAGTGGGGCATTTTACTTGTGACAAATATTTGTCACCCTTTAGATTTTCTCTGTCACCTACTTCCATGAGAGTGTTTTATAATCATTGGTTTTTTTACTGTGATGTCACTCTGGGGGACAGGCTATTAACATTTTTCCAAAGCACCAAGAGATATGACTCGATGGTGACGAGTAGGGTCTTTAACTTCTCAGGCCCTTGTGCGGTGCCCCAGCATGTGGTTGCAATGCTGTGATGTGACAGTGCTTCTTCAGTTCAGTGAGTTTATTCATTGGTGTCCTAAGACTGAGAACATAGAGGTTCAGTAGGTGATGGTGCCTATGAGGCATGCCACCCTGGAGAGAGCCCGCTGTGATTTTGTGTTGAAATAATATTCTGTTGTAATTGGCTTCCTTTTCTTTTAGGTGATGAAATTTATCGAGAAGGCCCAAAGCATGTCTAAGTACGCGATTTCATTTTAACATTTATTACTCTATAGTTGACAATTTCTAGGCTTTTGGGATGGTCTGGGATACCATCAACCTCTGAAACGATATAGATTAAGATGAAACCATTAGAAATAAAAAAAAAAGTGGACAAGAAAATCATTAAGATGCTGTGGAGTATAGAGCTAAATTTAATATTATCTCACCCCTAGTTACTTTGGCCCCCAATTTACATGGCTTCTTAGGAGTTATTTTGAGACTATTCAAGTTCAGTTCTCTACCTGTCTTCTTTGGAAAATCATGCTTGCTGGCATTAAAGCCTCTGAAATACATTTCTGACTCTTGTTTAAATGAATGTAATCTACATGACTCAGAAAATTTTTCAATTTTAAAACTATCAAAATATAAAATGATATTTTAAAAATTACCCACAATTAATTAATTAAATTTTTAGTAGGTTTTCCTTTTTAAAAAAGAAAGATAATTTATTGTTTTATAAAAAAGGACATATGCTCATTATAAAGAATTCAGACAGGCTGGGTGCAGTGGCTCATACCTGTAATCCAAGCACTCCGGCAGGAGGATCGCTTGAGCTCAGGAATTCAAGACCAGCCTGAACAAGAGCGAGACCCCATCTCTATTAAAAATAGAAAAAATTAGCCAGGGGTGGTGGTGTGTGCCTGAAGTCCCAGCTACTTGGGAGGCTAAGCCTGGAGGATTGCTTGAGCCAGGAGTTTGGGGTTGCAGTGAGCTGTGATGACACCATTGTACTCTAGCCCAGGCAACAGCTTGAGACTCTGTATCAAAAGAAAAAAAAAATTCAAACAGTGCATAATATTTAAAAGATGAAGCTATCATCCTAATTCCCACTAGCAATAACTATCATTATTCAGTGATTAGCATTCCACCTGTTTCTATGCATATATACATAGAAGTATGGATGGATAAAGGTGTTTTTATAAAAATGGGATTATACTAGAGGTAATTTTTAGAACAGCTTTATTGAGATATAACTCACATAAAGTTCTCTCTTTCAAAATACATAATTGTTTTAATATATTCACAAAGTTGTACATTGATAACCACTATCTAACTTCAGAACACTTTCATCATCCCAAAAAGAAACCCTGTACTCACTCTCAGTCACTCCTTATTTTCCCTTCCCCTCAGCCCCTAGTGGCTACTCCATTTTACATTCCCACGAGCAGTGATCTCTTCACAGCTTTGTCAGCACTTGTTATTGTCCTTGTTTTTGATTATAACCATTCTAGTTATAGAATGTGTGAAATCGTATCTCACTGTGGTTTTGATTTGTATTTCCTTAATGACTAACGATGTCAGGCATCTTTTCATGTACTTGTTGGCCATTGGTATATATTTGGAGAAATGTCTATTAAAATTCTTTGCCAATTTTTCTCTCTGTCTCTTTTTTTTCTTCTCTGCTTTTTTCACATCTTTGCCCCCTCTTTTTTTTGGCAACACATCTTTGCCCATTTTTAAAAATAGCTTTATTGAGATACTTCACGTACCAAACAACTCATCCATTTAAAGTATATAATTTAGAGTAGCTTTTTATTATATTCACAGAATTATGCAATTTCATCACTTCAAGAAGAAAACCCATATTCTTTTTTTTTTTTTTTTTTTGAGACAGGATCTCACTTTGTCACCTGGGCTAAAGTGCAGTGGTGTCATTGTAGCTCACTGCAACCTCAAACTCCTGGGTTCAAGCAATCCTCCTGCCTCAGCCTCCTGAGTAGCTGGGACTGCAGGTGTGTGTGCCACCATGCCCAGCTAGTTTTTCTATTTTTTTGTAGAGATGGGTTCTTGTAGTGTTGTTGCCCAGGCTGGTCTGGAACTCCTGGGCTCAAGTTATCCTCCCACCTTGGCCTCCCAAAATGCTAGAATTACAGGCCACTGAACCCTGCCCATATCTCTCATTTTTAATGCAGTATGTTTCTGTAACTATCATAGTTTCCCATGTGATTATTTGCAGCATTTCATGATCTCTTGCTTCTGCCCATTAGCATGAATATTGGACATTGAACAAAATCTGGGGGAATATGGTATGCAGTTTAAAGGTAATGGGAGGAAGTTAGATTTAGCAGTGTGCAGAGCTTATTCCAATCTTAGATAATCAGATGTTTAGTGTTTTATATGGTGGAATGTCTTCAGTATTGTACAAGTATAACACTTCTTTAATGATCTTTCTTGACACAGATATGTCTTGATTGACACACCTGGACAGATTGAGGTATTCACCTGGTCAGCTTCTGGAACAATCATCACTGAGGCCCTGGTGAGTATTCTAGGACTTGTTATTTATTTATTTATTTATTTATTTGAGACAGAGTCTCACTCTGTTGCCCGGGCTAGAGTGAGTGCCGTGGCGTCAGGCTAGCTCACGGCAACCTCAAACTCCTGGGCTCAAGCAATCCTTCTGCCTCAGCCTCCCAAGTAGCTGGGACTACAGGCATGCGCCACCATGCCCGGCTAATTATTTCTATATATATCTTTAGTTGGCCAATTAATTTCTTTCTATTTATAGTAGAGACGGGATCTCACTCTTGCTCAGGCTGGTTTCAAACTCCTGACCTTGAGCAATCCGCCCACCTCGGCCTCCCAGAGTGCTAGGATTACAGGCGTGAGCCACAGCGCCCAGCCTAGGACTTGTTATTAAAGAGTAGCTAGAGGGCTGGACTGGATTAGCATCGTTTTTATTGTCTTGGACTTTATATGGGAGGGAGTTGTAGAAGCTCTGCTCATCCTGTGTAAAGTGGTTTTCCCTTGCTAAGGATGGTGGGAAAAGAGATTTGGAATAGGTCATGAGCCCTCTGACCAAGGCTTTATTTTGTGGCTTTAGGCATCCTCATTTCCAACAGTTGTCATCTATGTAATGGACACATCTCGAAGTACCAACCCAGTGACCTTTATGTCCAACATGCTCTATGCCTGCAGGTAATTGGTTATTGGTGGGCATGGTGTTCCTTCAAGGTATAAGGTCTCCTTCTCTTCTCCTCTTGTCCCCCTTGGCTTTTGAATCCCAGTTGCTTATCCCTAGATTTGTGCTTACTCAGATTTGCTGCTCAGGTGAGTGGCTATGAGTTGAGGGAAGGTTAGAGGAGAAAAGAGGCATGAGCGCTGTTGGCATCCTCTCTCAGCATCTTCTGATCTTCCTCCCCTGCTTGTCACAGAAATAGGTGGTATGTGAATACGAATTTTCTGTTGCTCCCAGTTGAATGAAACTCACGTCTAAATAGAATAGAGCCCTCTGGTCTAAATTCTGCTTTTTTGTGTTATGATGGATAGGGTGAAATTGTTACGTGAAGAGATGCTATGAATAAAACATTTATCTGTGATTTTAAAATGCACGGGTTTGCCCCAAATGTGCTGCCATTAGCAGAGACGTGCCTCATCAACTGTTAGTGCATTAAGACTGAGGAGCAAGGTAGAACATTATTAAAGCTGAGAGAAATTAATTTTGGGGGTACACAAAAACCATCACCAACATTTGTATCTTCTAATATGATGAAGGATGTCCCTTCTTGTTGGACACAAGAAATCTTCAGCCAAATAGAAATCTGATGATTGACAGCATTATTTCATTTCATGTTAATTGTTTAAAAGACAATTATTGGCCTGATTCTAGTAATCATTTTACAATGTATACATACAGTTGACTCTTGAACAATGTGGGGGTTGGGGTGCCAACCCTGCAGTCAAAAACCTGCAATATCACTTTTGACTCCCCAAAGACTTTACTACTGGCCTACTTTTGACGGAAACTTTAATGATAACATAAATAGTTGATTAACACAACATTTTTGTATGTAATATGTATTATATATACTTTATTCTTAGCATAAAGTAAGCTAAAGAAAATGTTATTAGGAAAATCATAAAGAAGAGAAAATACATTTACTATTCATGAAGTGGAAGTAGATCATTGTAAAGGTCCTCATTGTCTTCATGTTGAGTAGGCTGAGGAAGAGGAAGGCTTGGTCTTGCTGTCTCGGGGGTGGCGGGGGTGAAAGAAAATCTGTGTGTAAGTAGACCATGCAGTTCAAACATCAACTGTATATCAAAACACCATGTTGTACATCTTAAATATATACAGAATTGATTTGTCAATCATACATTACTATAAAGCTGGGAAAAATGATTTAAAAGTTTTTCAATCTATAAAATAACATTTACAACAATTTTCCGGAGATGAAATTGACAAATGAAAATCGTATACATTTACATGGCAATTGTAAGGAACAAAGGAGATAATACATATAAAAGTGCTCAGCATGATGCCTGGACTATAAAGCTGAGCATTGCAAATCCAAAAATCTGAAATCTGAAATGGTCCAAAACCTGAAACTTATTGAACCCTGACATGATGCTCAAAGGAAATGCTCATTAGTTCATTTTGGATTTTCGGATTTGGGATGCTCAACCAGTAAGTATTTGCAAATGTTCCAAACTCTGAAAAAAAATCTGAAGTCCAAAACACTTCTGGTCCCAAGCATTTCAGATAGGGGATACTCCACCCGTAATAGATATTCAATAAATGTTTATTTCCTCCTCTGAGAAAAAGACATTTACATTTAGTAAAAACAAAACAAAAACCAATATCAATGTTAAAGCATTATTACTCTAAGAGTGAGTGTGTGTGTGTTATTTGCTTGGTGGTGGTCATTTTCTTCTGGGAGAGGGGAATATGTGAGTGCCATGTGAAAATGGGTACCTGTCTTGTAGATTCTGAACTCATTCTCCTCTTAGTCCCAACACACTAACACTGGGTGAGCAAGAGCTTAAGTGCTTTTGCTAATAATGTCTCAATGTTTGATTTTCAGCATCTTGTACAAAACCAAGCTGCCTTTCATTGTGGTCATGAATAAAGTAAGTGGATACTTTCTGTTGTGATTCACATTTTTTCACCAGAACCTTGTGGTTATTGGAAGGTTTGGGTGTGTGAGAAGGATTATTTCAGATGCTAGAGAGCAAATTCAGGCTTTCCTCAAACAAGGTCATAGGCATTTCTAGGAAATGAATTCAATCAAATTGAACGAATATCACTGACTGTCATCCCAAATCATTTTAGGTCAGATAGAGTAGCTCCTCAACCATGCTGTATAGGTTATTCCCTAGAATCAGGACTGTGTAAATAGAAGAGGGACATCTAGTCTATTGGAAGTGGCAATTAAAAAAGAACAAAGCTTCCCTGCTGTTGCTTGATGTCTAGGATGCAAGCGACTGCTTGACTTCAGAGCCTGGGATATGCTGGCATCCCCTGTGGTCCTGGTTATTGGTAGTGGATAGTGAAGGGTCTGCTTTGACCAAGAGAACGCATCTTCATTTAATTACATACACTACACAGCAGTCTTGCTTCTTTGTGGCTTGTTGTAATGGAGGAGGAAATGGGGGAAGCAGAGAAAAAAAATGTATAGATGATATATTCTTTGCCATCACCAATTAAAAAATAAATTTTGCCATTGTTTAGTGTCTAACCTCGTCTCTGGTTGCTGATAGTTGACTTCTCTCTGGTACAGACTGACATCATTGATCACAGCTTTGCAGTGGAATGGATGCAGGATTTTGAGGCTTTCCAAGATGCCTTGAATCAAGAGACTACATACGTCAGTAACCTGACCCGTTCAATGAGCCTGGTGTTAGATGAGTTTTACAGCTCACTCAGGGTAAATTTTCTCTCTTGTTCACACTGACAGCCTCTCCAGATAACCTCTTAACCCGTAAGATTGGTTTTGAACCTAGCTTAGAAAGGAAGTTCATTACCTTCTGAAGAGTAACTTCTAAAGCATTGCTTATTAAAAACTGTAGTGACTGGGAACAGTGGCTCATGCTTATAAGCCAAGGTGGGAGGATTACGTGAGCCCAGAAGTTTGAGACCAGCCTGGGAAACATGGCAAGATCCATGTCTCAACAAAAAAATTTAAAAATTAACCAGGCATGTGCCTCTGTCCTAGCTACTGGGGGGAGCCTGAGGTGGGAGGATCACTTGAGCCCAGGAGTTCTGGGCTGCAGTGAGCTATGATTGCTCCACTGTACTCCAGCCTGGGTGAACACAGCAAGACCCTGTCTCTAAATAAAAATAAGAAAAAAACCCCCAAAAAACCTGTAGAGTTTACGAGATGAATAAGAGGGATTCTACCTTCAGAGAGTTTTTGGTCTAGTTAGGAGAGAAGGCTACACACAGAATAGAAACATTATATCCTATGGTAAATCTCTTAAGAAAGACTGGAAGTTGGGCCTGATGGTTGTAAGAGGGACAGATCATAATGAGGGATTTTGGGGGGTGTAGTGTTAGAGGTATGCTTTGAAGGAAGGATAAGATTTATGTAAGCAAAAGCAGGGATTATGTTACTTGTCCAAGCAAATGCAACAAGGGAACAGAAAGTGGTTAGTTTGGTTTGTTAGGGAATAGATAATAAGTCCTGTACTTGTTTGGCCCTAATTATGCCTTTAAATTCTTTATTTTCCATAGGCTTATTTCCATGACTTTTGACTAGATGTTCTGTTTTGTTCTGTTGTAGCTTAGCTTTTTGCCAGAGACTTCTCAAAGTTTCCAGACCTGTTTTTATGAAGATTTTATGGCATTTGAACAAAATAATGTACACCATTTAAAAATATACTGTAGTTTCCTTAGAGGCATTTATGATGGTTTTTGGCAGGTAGTCGGTGTCTCTGCTGTTCTGGGTACCGGCTTAGATGAATTCTTTGTGCAAGTTACCAGTGCTGCAGAAGAATATGAAAGGTGAGGATAAAGGAAGATTTTATTGATGACATTATTAGCAACCCACAATTCTGATGAGATAGCACTTTTTCCAGGCAAAGCATTTAGGTTTTCATCGTGTATGTATTATATTTGTCTTACATACATGTACTGGATCTGATCAGATTTAGGGGTAACAAGTCTCCGTTAACTTTTTTAAAAAATAAAGGTATAAATCCTCACTGTATTGAGTGATTAAGAGCAGAGGTCTCCAGACTTTTTCTGTAAAGAGACAGGTAGTAAAAATTTTAGGCCTTGTGGGCCAAGACAATCTCTGTTGCACCTATTTACCTCTGCCCTTGTAGGACAAAAGCATCCATAGACCATTTGTAAATGAATGGGCATAGCTGTGTTCCAATAAAAAGGTGTTAAGTCACTGTGAGGATTATTTGAGAAAATATGTGTAAAGCACTTAGCACAGTTGCTGACACTTACGAATAGTAAGCACATTTTATAATAAATGATGTTACAGCTATTGTCCTTGTTCATACTGGAATTCTATTTGCCTACAGAAAAGTGGAGTCAGAGCACCTGTGCACTTTCCTTAGGCCCATGGCGTCATAGGCTGCTAATTAACATGCTTCTTTGGCTTCCTGTTTTGCAAGATCCTAACAACTACATATGCGTTTACAGACGCATTACTTTGATGTTAACTCATCAGACAAGGGTGTTACCAAAGCCTCAGGATAGGCTGGGGCATAGTGGCTCACACCTGTAATCCCAGCATTCTGGAAGGCCAAGGTGGGATGATCACTTGAGCTCAGGAGTTGGAGAGCAACCAGCCTGAGCAAGAGTGAGAACCCATCTCTATACAAAATAGAAAAATTAGCCAGGTGTGGTGGTGTGTGCCTGTAGTCTCAGCTAGTCAGTAGGCTGAGGCAGGAGGATCACTTGAGCCTAGGAGTTAGAGGTTGCAGTGAGCTATGATGATGCCACCGCATGCTAGACAGGGTAACAGAGCAAGACTCTGTCGCAAAAAAATTTTTTAAAAAGCCTCAGGATAGACTCTTCTCTGTATCCTTTTACTGTTGTTGCTCATGTAAAGCACATCATTATATATTGGACTTCTGAGCTCCACAGGCTTGTCTCCTTTTCCTTATGGCAGCTGTTTATCTCAAGGGAATGATGAGTTCATTAGTCTCAGTCTCTTCAGTCAGATTTTGTCTCTTTCCTGGTTTGGGGGGTAGGGGCAGTCACCTTGGCTTTTAATTCCATGGTTGTAGACTGTCAGTCACTGTCCAAGATTGGTTACATCTGATGTTCAGTAAGGTAAGATCTTATATTACTGTCAAAGTCTTATGACAATATAAGTGATAGGGGTGGGGAGTGGGCAAAGGATTATTAAGCAAAGGACTTTAGAAAGTGTTTCTCTTTTTAGGGAATATCGTCCTGAATACGAACGTCTGAAGAAATCGTTGGTAAGAAAGGAGGCTCTTTGTGTATTTTAGGGCTTTTGAAAAAAACAACCTTGCCAGTGCACCGGAGTCCCAGCTACTTGGACTGCTGAGGCAGAAACATGGCTTGAGCCCAGTAGTTTGAGGCTACAATGAGTTATGATAGTGCCACTACACTCTAGCCTGAGTGACTGCATAAGACCCTGTCTCTGTTTAAAACAAAAACAACAAAAACCAACTTCAATCCTGATGACATACATATTTTTGTTTTGGCTATCAGTGTATCTTATTTACTTTAAAAAAAACTTTCCAGCTTTATTGTAGTATAATTGACTAACCAAATTTCAGTGTATACTTTAAATTCTTCTTAATTTAACTTTGTAAATTTATATGTACGTTGTCTGGCTGCAGAAAGTCCCCTTACATATTTTTTATTTTTGTATTTTAATTTTTTAAAATCGGTTTTCTTGTTATATATGCTGAGTCCTTCTTGTGCCCTTCCTCCACCCCAACTCCAAGGTCAATTTAAAGGCTAGTTGTAGAATTTTGTTTAAGAATAGAGAGGTGGTTCACAACTCTTATCCCACATAATCAAATGTCCTGCTCGCATAGGCTGCACTGGGTTCTTCATTACTGAGCCTTCCTGCTATGTCTACCTGAGGGTTCTTTTGATACGTTTGTGTGTCCAATTTCTGAATCATCTAATTCAGGCTGAGCTTCTGCTATAATCTGGGCCCACACTACTTGAGAGTTTCTGTCCCCATGTCAGCTATCCCTTATCCGCCTCAGTGTTTAAGTAGCTAATATTTGTATAATTCCTCATCTCCCTTGAGAAGTGTGCCATCTCATTTGGGCTCCTTTTTGAATATGATGACATTTTTGCTCTCTATATACAGGCTAGTGCACAGAGCCAACAGCAAAAAGAACAACTGGAACGTCTTCGGAAAGATATGGGCTCTGTAGCCTTGGACACAGGCACTGCCAAAGGTATTGGAGGGTCTCTGGTGTTAGGAACTAAAAAGAGGTTACACTTATTTCTACTCAGCAGGGATGTATTTATATATATATGAAAGAGAGAGAAAAGGATAAATAAAATGTGGTTTCATATATGTATAATATTTATATATATACACACATAAAAAATAATTTGGAAAGGCAAACAATTGAAAATTATATACAACTGTACCACTTTGGAATCCTCCTTCAGGAAGTTTTTGCTTTACTTTGGCAAGATACTGGATGTCTACTCTGTTATTATTTCTTTTAATACTTTTAAACTACTCCCTCTCCCCCTTTTTACAGTTTGACCTAGTTTCAGATTTACAGAAAAGTTGCATGAAGGATACAAAGAATTGCCATAACTCTTCAATCAGATTCCTAAAATGTTAACATTTTACAAATTTATTTTCTTCTCTATATATGACTTTATATATTACATAAATATATTTCTTTTTTCTGAATCATTTAAGTACAGATATGACACTCCTTTGCCTTGAATACTTGAATGTCTATTTCCTAAGACTAAGTATATTATTTTATATAACCTCAGTGCAGTTATCAAAAATTAGAAAATTAACACTGACACAGTACTGTTACCTAATGTAGAGACCTTATTTAGATGGACCCATTTGCCCTTTGTAGCAGCAGAAAATCCTGGACATGCATTGCATTTAATTCTTACATGTCTTAGTCTTCAGGCTAGAATGGTTTCTTAGTCTCTGTGTTTCATGACATTGACATTTTTTAAGCATATAAGGACAGTTATTTTATAGAACATTCTTCAATTTAGGTTTGTCTGAGTTTCTTCATGATTTGATTCAGGTGACTGATTTTTGGTAGAACTTTACAGAAGCTGTGTTTTTTCAGTGCATCACTTCAGGAGGCACACGTTGATTTGTCCCATTACTGGTGATGTTAACTTTGATTATTTGTGTAAAGTGTCAGGTTTTTCCATTGTTAAGAATTAATATTTTTCTTTCTTTCTTTTTTTTTTATAGTGCTAGCCTTCAGTAAATCTGATGGAATTAATGTTTTTAAAAATTATTTTTTTCCCTTCGTAATAAGGATTTTATGGGGTGGTGCTTTCAATTCTGAAATTAACTATCCTTTTAATTTTCAAATGTTTACCCATTAGTTTTAATATGCATTGATATAATAGGGATATTATCCATTCTTCTGGGATATATGTTGCAAATATTTTCTCCCTGTTTATCATTTGTTCTTTAGCTTTGTTTATTGTGTCATTTTGACATGCAAAAGTATTTTGTTTTGATGTAGTCATATTTATTTATCTTCTCTTTTATTGCATCTGGATTTTGAGTCATTGTTAGCCCTTACCTATATCTTTGTTAGAAAGGAATTCACCAATGTTTTATTGTGGTATTTGTATGGATTTATTTTCTAAATTTAGATCACTGATACATTTGGAGTTTATTCCTGGGTATGGTATGAGTTATGGGCCTTTGTTAATCTTTTTCATAAATAGTTGTGTCTGCACTATTTATTAAAAGGTAACCTTCACCTCAAAGATGATTTTTGTAGGGTCTTGTTTTGTTGTTGTTGTTGTTGTTGTTGTTTTTGTTTTTGAGACGGAGTCTTGCTATTTTGCCCAGGCTGGTCTTGAACTCCTGGGCTCAAGCGATCCTTGTGCCTCAGCCTTCTGAGTAGCTGGGATTATAGGCACTGTGCTCGGCTTGCCTTGGTGATTTGAGATGCTACCAGTATAATATACTAAAATTCCATGTGTATTTGGCTTTCCGTTTTATTTCACTGGACTATATACTTTTATGCCTGTATCATGTTGTTTTAATTGTATAATTACGTTTCAATATCTGCTAGGGCTAGTGCTGCTCTTACCTTTCATTTTAGTGTTTCACTTTTCATTTTAGTGTTTCCCTGACATGTTTTTCCACGTGAACTTTAGTATCAACTTACCTAGCTTATTAAAAAAGCATTTTAGTATTTTTGTTGGGATTACGTTATATTCATAATTAATTTAGGAAGAACTGATATCTCTATGATGTTGAGTCTTCTTATCCAAGACCAAGTAATATCTTTATATTTGTCAGGTCTACTTGCGTCTTTCAGAAGTGTTTAGAGTGTTCCTTATGTAGGTTTTGCATATTCTTTGTTAAATTTATTCTAAATATTTTATGTTTATTATTGTTGAAAGTGGGATTTTCTGAACCATTATATTAATATCTTCTAGCTGGTTTATATTTGTGTGTATGAAGCCTTTTGATTTCTGTATATGAGTCTTTTCATCCTGCTACTGAATTTTTTTTATTCTTTGAGGTTTTTAAAAAAATTTCATTTGTTTATTTTTAGTAGAGATGGGGTCTTGCTATGTTGTCCAGGTTGGTTTCTAACTCCTGGGCTCAAGCAGTCCTCCCAAAGTACTGGGATTATAGGCATGAGCAACCACACCTGATGAGTTAGTTTTATCATTGACTGTCCAGGGGTGTTTAGGCTGATGCCTCTATTTAAATATACGTCATCATAATATACCCCTGACCACCTATGCATGCATATTGATAGATTGCCTTCAAGATGAGTGGTGCAAATGTGTTGCAGCTCAGTGGGATCCTGCAACCAAGTTGGATGTACTTTTTTTTTTTTTTTAATAATATGTTCCACTTCATTTATTTATTATGGTAATAAATTGGACATATTTTTATTATTTCTTATCAGCAACATGAGCATTTTTTTTTTTTTTTTTTTTTTTGAGACAGAGTCTCACTTTGTTGCCCGGGCTAGAGTGAGTGCCGTGGCGTCAGCTTAGCTCACAGCAACCTCAAACACCTGGGCTCAAGCAATCCTTCTGCCTCAGCCTCCCAAGTAGCTGGGACTGCAGGCATGCACCACCATGCCCGGCTTATTTTT
>CAUYRT010045268.1:37500-120462 GCA_963574885.1 Lepilemur ruficaudatus | reverse complement strand
TAAGTCAACTTGAGTGGTAATATATTTTGGGAAATCAGCTCACTACAAATTGTGACTGTGAACATTGTACTGTAAATGTTTTGTAGTTTTCCCCCAATAAAATTTTCAGAAGAAAAAAAAATACATCAAACAAAAAATATTTATTTTCTTTTTACTTCTCTGTAGCTCTTAAATATTTTTGTTCCTAAAGTAGTTTTTGTTTCTTTAAAAAAAGTTGTTCACTCCTGCCATCTACAAATCTTAAATTATGTAATACCAAGTCAAGTATGCCATCACTTTCTTCTAAAATATCAGTATTTTAGTTCTTGAGATTTTTCTCCCTGGAGTCTACCATATTTCCACCAAAGGAAATATTTTAAACTAGCATTTCAGGGAAGCTTTCAGCAAAACCCAATTATTCTCTGCCCACCCTTTCTTGTTCCTCTTAACCTGCAACATCTTAATCCTTGCCCTGAGTGATTACTCAATAATTATTTTGTGGGAGGCTGAAAAGATTGCCTGGGGCCCCTCCGCCTGCAAGTCTGGCCCTGTCACTAACCTGGGGTGCAGGGTGAGGGAGGGGGTGAGCTGAATCTGCTTTTGGTGACTCAGGGGGTTAGTTGGCTGAAGGTGTCAGATGTGTGAAGCAGTATTTAGTAGTAAGTGTTGGAAAGAGACATTCCTGAATTAATTAGAGGCATGTAAAATATACACTATCCTTTGCAGCAGATCACAGAAGATGAAAGGTGTTCCAGCAGCATTAAAGAATGATTTCGCTTTTAGAAAGGTAATTCACAGACAAACATGTATCTAAATATTGCTTTGTGCCTTGAATGAGCCAAAGTTACTGTGATCATTATCAGCATTCTTCTTAGTTTCCAACATTTTCATAGGTCACAAACTCAAATCCATGTAGTTTTCCATTTCTATGTCATACAAACTGAGATGCATCTGGAATGATATGGGAAATTATGCAGTGTTCAAACATAGGAAGTCCAGAAAAAGAAGACATCAAAGTAAAAATTACAGTTACCTATACATGAATTGAAAAGTGCTCAATTAGAACAAAATGGCAATGTGGCTTTGAAAACTAGGTTGGTTACTTCTTAAATACAAGAGCTACATTAACGATTAGGACAAGCAATTCTAATTAAATAATATCATCAGAGTTAGGAAAATCAACATAAATCTCACAACAAAGGGCTAAAAATATTTGGTACCCACATTATTTGGTGGAGGATATTCTCTAGCAAGCTGGTGGAGAGCCGTTTGGAAATGAGATAGCATGAGGATGGGTAGATGGTAAACAAGAAAAGTAAGGAAACTACAGAAAAGCCCACAAAAGATGAGACATATTTCAATAAGGCCAAAATATCAAGATAGTGGATAATGGGATAAAATTTTATAAGGAAAGATTCACATGCTTTGAATAAAGCTGAATTTACTTGTATAGCTTTAGGACATCAGTAAACAATTACTAGAACAACAAATATAACTCACTTTTATCCTCCAGCTCTACTAGATTTCTAGACATGGATAAGTAGATGCTCTGGAACCAAACTTCATATTATCTATTTATAAGACTCTAACTTAACATTAGCAGATCCCAGACTCTATAATTAGCATTCATAAACCATTAGCATAACTAGTTCTGAATTGGTTTATAGGATTTGCATATCTGTAACACTGTCTATACCCTTTTGGTACTATAAAGTTTTGTCTGAGACATAATTATCTGACTCCCTGAAATTCTATCCCATACTTAATTACATGTACGTGTGATTTTTTTGTTGTTGTTGTGTAATGGGATATAAGGAGCAATGTCGTATTTGCAGTGGGCATTTATTCACAATATTCACAACTAAAGTAAAAAAAGAATTTTACTCAATAAAACTGGAAAATAGAAAAAGCACCTTGAAAATGCATAAAATTAAGTGGTAACCAGAATGCCAAGTCTGGTAGAGAGAGAATAAAACAACAGCTTCAACTCAGAAACTCAAGGGTGGTGGTGGTGGTGGTGGGTTCTTTTTTCCTTGTGTAAATTTGTCTGTGTTTAAAATTTTCAGCATCATAAGTGTAAGAGGAATGAATGCAGATATTTTCAATTTTTATCTACACTATCCCGCTTTAAAAGAAGTTGAATCATCCAGAGAGTTAAACTTTTCTATGTGAAACACCACAAAGAAATTGAACAAGTATAGAAAGTAAAAACAGTGATGTGGCATAATTATGAAAACTCAGGGAAAAGGCATGGCAAGTACAAATTGATTATAGACTTTAGTCTTGTTTGTTGTGACATTTAATGAACAGAGCTTTAGAAATGAATGTCAGGGAAATGTTCACATGCTATCCTAGTCCTGCGGTCCTATTTTTGTTAGTTTCATTAGGGATTTTGGTATATTCTTAAAATTATTTTACAGCTCATTGACAATTTTAAGACATTTGTCTAGGAACACAGCATGCTTAGAATGGATATAAAGTAGTGAAAGAGTAATGCACAGGATGGGAATTTTATTCACTAAGATCTCTTCCTCAGAACTGCCACAGTCTTACAGAATAGCCCCGGGGTAGTCGCAACGAAAATATCTCTGTTTCCTCACCTGGGGAATGGGGATAATGATACGTATCTATCTGGCAGAAGTGTTAGGAGAATTAATTAATGTTTAGAAAGGGCTTTGAGATCCCTGGATGAAAGGTACTCAGTAAGTGCAAAGTGTTATTACAGTAATTTTAATAGTTATGATTACTGAGATATTAAATATATGACATTCTATTACCCTGCACATTCTAGTCTGGGTGGGCACTACAGGCTACATATCAAATGAGTTAACATAAAATAACTTTGATGCTTGTTTTTAATTTGGTTTACAGAAAGGCATGAGTGGGCAGGACAGGTATCTGTTTCTGGATTTCTATTCCTTGACATTTAAATTTAGCTTTTTAAAAATTTTCTTATAGTCAAAATCTATTCAATAGACAAATAGTACTACACAGGGTTTTTTTATCCTGAAGTTTCATGAAGATATTTAGTGCTGAGGTCCACAGACTGCTTGAACAATTGAGTGTGCCCTGAGACAGCTACTCTTGGAAGAAGAAAACCCTTGTTCCTTTGGGGGACAACATAGAGAAAGGGATTTGAAGTTTGAAGGGTTTAGTGTCCTGTCTTCTCAGTAAACCTTTCCCATTGCATCCAACTTTTAACCAAAACTCTACTTGTCATGATAAAGAGAAATAAGGCACATTTAATGGAACATCTTGTTGGGAAGTTGCAGGTTGTGCCATGGGGCTTTAATAAAGTATTTCAGTGGAAGATCCTTAACTACAGCAGAGTTAAAGTGGCATGGACTAATCAAAACTGGTCAAACATTTACATTTTTGTTTGTTTAAATTTTTAAAAATCCATAAATTAAGAATGGAGGAAACATAAAGAAATACAAAGAAACTGACATCAACATAAAATAGTTCAAATTAATTGGTTGAATAAAGTATTCTATTTTTAAATCTTTTGGGTTTCTTGAACCCTCCCGTTATCATAAATGTTCCTTTCTCAAGAATCCATATTACATAATAGTATATACATTGGGATGAGAATTAATATAAATTCTGTATGAGAAATAGTTATAATTTAGTATCTGATTTTAACCTTTGTTTTTTTTTTTGTGAATCTGAGTGATTGGAAAATAGAAAACTACTTCCCTTTAGTCCAACTGTGTATCATTTATGCATCACAAACCACATGTAATAAGTTAGGAATTTTTAGAAATCACAAAAATAATATTGAGTTCCAATTAACCAACATATTTGAACTAGTGGGAAATAATCACTGGCTGGTAAGAAAGTTGAGAAGTTTAGTCTAAATGTGAAAAACCAAGATCATTTGTGACAGATAAGGTGCCCATATAAAAGAAATCAAATAAAAGATCTCAATAGTTTATTTAAATCAAAAAGGGAAAGTGATATCAGTTTCCATTGCATCAGAAGAATTTGTGCTGTGAACTCTGCAAGTGAGGTTCATTGCATTGTGACTTGGGAAAGTGATCAAGATTATGACTTTTCTTCACGCTTGTGCCCTTAAATATTACCAGTTTACAGGATATGTTGAAGAAGTTGAAGCAGAAAATGGAGATCTGGTTTGCTTTAATGCAAGCAGATGGCTAGGTCATGGACACTCCAAAGAGATAGACTTGGCTGCCTTTGTTGTTATTGTTGT
Organism: Lepilemur ruficaudatus; assembly: GCA_963574885.1. NCBI lineage: Eukaryota > Metazoa > Chordata > Mammalia > Primates > Lepilemuridae > Lepilemur > Lepilemur ruficaudatus. Next base: position 116,273 of record CAUYRT010045268.1, on the reverse strand, counting down.
TTGTTTTCTATGTAAAAACTAAAAATTTTACTATAAAAAGGGAAGCATTTATCATTGAATTTGTGCATCAAATATTAAGCTTGTCAAGGAGTTTTTTTTTTTTTTTTACCGTGGTAAATATACAGACTGTAAAGTTTACCATTTAATCGATTCAACAGCATTAAGTACATTCACAATGTTATGCAACCATTTCCACCATCCCTCCCCAGAACTTTTTCATCCTCCCAAGCAGAAATACTGAAACCCTTAAACAACAACCCACTGCACATTTCTCCCCACTAGTTCCTTGTAATCTCTATTCTACTTTCTGTCTCCATGAATTTTACTATTCTAGGTACCTCATATAACTGGAGTCTTGCAATATTTTTCCTTTTTGTTGCTTCTATTGCATGTCAAGTTTTTTTGTTTTTTTTTTTTTTAGATAAAAGGACTACCCTAATATTCCTGGCCAGATGGCCAAACTCTGGGCCCAGCTTAGATTCACTCTGTCTCTGGAAGTTCCTTGTCTTCCACAAATTACTTACAGACACCTTCAGTATGGAATCAAAAGAATTACGCCCTAACTGAATATACCTTCAAATAAACAAGAAAAGTTTAGGTGTCTAAATACAGCATTAGTGCTAGACTAGAGTGTATTAATGACTGACACTAGCCTTCTAGTTGTCAATTCTGGTAAGGGTAAATTTGTAGAAACTGTTCTGGATCTGCTATTATATTGCTCCTTTAATGTATTTTTTTAAATTTATTAAGCTATTTTTAATCATTATCTATTTCTTACCAAAAAAAATCATTAAGCCTATTTACCCAAGGAGTTCTTATCATGTGACCAACTTTTGAAAAGAGTGGATACCCTTACTTTAATCTTAACTTTAGTCATGGTCAAATTTTTCTTATGATTTATATATACACTTTGCACATTTGGTTTTATTCTGTTCTGTTTTTTTCTTTAATGTTGCTATGAATTGGGACTTTTTTATGTTATGAGAACCAAGAAACAAGGTCAAATGGCACAAACAACAGTAGGTTTTTTATCACTAGCAATTGAAAGTTCAGAGATAGGACAGGCTCCGTGTTCGTCAGATTTAGTGGTGACCATTTCTTCCTGTCTGCTCTCCTTTCTTTCTCTTTTTTATTGCGAAATGTTAAGGATGTGCAAATGTTTTAGGTTACATGGATTGCTTCTGTAATGCTTGCTCTCCTTTCTGTAATCTCTACTTCATCTCAAGTCCCCTTTCCAACATAACTGCAGAATGTTTGCCAAAAGCAGTGGAGAGACTACATTTCCCCACTGCTACTTGCAGAGAACATGAGAGCCGGTACTTCTGTCCCAGCTTTCCAAATAGGAAGGCAAGAGTTTTTGTGCTGCTAAAGTCCATGCCCACTCCTGGACAAATGACAATGACTAGAGAACTAAAGAAATGTGCTTACTAGCTTAAGGCAACTAAAGACCTATTGCTGGATAGGAGTCAGCTTTCTCCCAAGTACCAAGGATGTTATACTGAGGAAATTCTGGAAGGTAAAAAGGAGGACAGGAAGAAATGCATACAAGATTCACCACAGTATGACTCATTATCATATCCTGTGAATAAAATGCAGAAATAGTTCAAAATTATAAAAAAAGATTATGTTGGGGATTATGTGACCATTCTTACATTGGGGATTATGTGACCACTCTCAGGTAAAATATTTCAATGAGATATCTATTACTTTACTGTATATAAAGCTTGACCACATAATCTTTTAATTGCTTAATTGAGAAATATTGAAAAATAGTGATAATATTTGGACAAATGATGGCATACAGCAAAGAAAGTGACTTTGGTCTATTTTTCTTGATCTTCTTGTCATAAGAAAAGTAAAATGCTTGAGAAGGCAGAGTTTGTATGTACAGAGAAATATCACAGCTACTCGGTCAGTGATTTTGATCTCTGTTTCTAGCATAGGAACACTTTTTTGCTAATACAGTGGAATAAGGAAAAATAATAAGCAAATCAAAGTTACTTTTGTAACTTGAGGCAGAGAATCTTGAATAACTCACTATTTTTATTCTCCTTCTTCCAGCAATCATAACATTCCTTGCTTATTTTTGCAATTAAAATACGAAGGGCACTAGTCTGGAAGTCAAAAGCCATGCAAAATCTTGGATTCTAATTTGAAATTTGTTAGTATGAGCCCTTAGGAAAGCCATTTAAATTTGGTAGAATCTTTCCCAATTTCAAAGAACCAGGACTTAAGACTAATTTCAAATTTCATTCATTTGTTTAAAATATTAAAACTTCAGAGGTTGCATATAAATCTATTTTAGCTTCTGTCTCTGGCAGTATAGAGGACCAAGTACCCAGGACAACTCTTTGAGAACAACTAAAACTGCTGTATAAAATAATTTTTTAAAATCTCCTTAAACATATCCACTAGTTGGCAAGAAATTAAGATGTTCTGCAACCAATAACGAAAGGGAAAAGGGGATGTTCAAGATAGAAGCAGAACACTAAAACCTGCCTTAGGCTGGGGCATCTAAACATTCAAATAAACTTTAGCTCTAAATTTCAGGACCTTGCTGTCCTCTTCCTCTTTCTCTTTCCTTTCCTTCTCCTGGGACATGGCCAAGACTGGAGAAAGGGGTAGAGTAAAGAAAGTGTCAGAGACTGGTAGAGCTGAGGATGGAGAATGCAGTGAACCTAGGAGGTGGTGATGGGGCCAAGGTCACATAGGCAGTCAGCAGAAGAGGTAATGGCAGGATCAGAATCTGAGGAAATAGCAGAAGGGCCAAGGTCAAAGAGGTAGACAGCATGTTTAGGATATTGGTTACATACAAGGAGATTAAATAAATAAGTAAACATGTTGACAGTAATGGAAGTCAGGTTTCACACTATCAGAAGCAAAGAAATCGAGGAAACTAAACTAGAATGAACACAATTGGGTTGGAAGTGGAAATATTGTATAAATTCACAGGATAGATGGATAGATAAATAGATGATAGGGAGGTAGATAGATAGAAATATTAGATACAGGAATAGATACAAACGTGTGTGACACACACAAATATTTTCTCTATTTACTTATTTATAAATACGTGTATACATCCAGTCATTTCTTTTTTGTTTACTGAGAGTGCCTGGAAGCAATGAAACGCACATAGCAATAGGCACACCTGAACCTGGTTTCTTGTCTTTCTGGTGAATTGAAATGTTTACCCTTTTTAAGTGACTATGATTTTTGCCAATACATTTTCCTTAAATATATTTGTGTAATATATTTTTATATTGTATAAACACATTCGACTCAGAGTCCTGATCTTAGTTTCTGAATACGATCTTCTGCAAGGACTCGGCTCCTTAGAAAAATGGCTGATTCTGGCCCTGGGGCATGAATTGCCCAAGATGAACCAGGACTGTTTGCCAGATACTAAGAAACTCCCAAAGAATGTTATGGGAATATCAAAGTGACAGGAGCCAGATGGAATAGACTCCAAGTGAACAAATCCAGGCCAATGTTAATACGAAAATAAAGAATAATTAATGGAGTACAATGATTTAAGTAAAGAAAGTAATAATTTCAGAAGAAGAAAAAGCTTTGTCATACAGTAGGAGGACAACTTATAAATGTAGAAGGAATATTAGAAATAGATAAATACTATTTAGCAGCCATCACAGTTGTGGTTGATTCAAATTATGTCGTGAATAGATATTAGGGAAAGGGGAGAAAATACAAAATATAACAGGTGGTATGAAAAAAAGCATGATATAAGATAACAGATACAAAGCATATTAGTGATTCCAATACATGTAGATGGACTAAATGACCCACTTAACACAAAGGGTTTCCACCTGGATTTAAAATAAAGGGTACTGCATGCTGTTTACAAGAGACATCCTAAAATGTAAGAACATTGAAAACATAAAATAAGTGGATATAAGGACTCTAACAGATAAATACTAAAATATAAAAAGTCAAATGTGCTTATAAAAATATATTAGACAAAATCAACTTAAGTAAAATATATTAGTGAAAATGATAGGCACTTAAAAATGACAAACATTTCAATTCTCCAGAAAGACATAAGAAACCAGGTTCAGGTGTGTTTATTGCTACGTGTATTTCATTGTTTCTAATAAAAATTCTAACCTTGCATCACCTGAAAACAGAGGCTCAAATTATTTAAACCAAGAGTTAACAGAGCTATAAGGAAACTAGACTAATTCACATACTGGGAGATTTTATAGCACAACTCTCCCAACAATGATGAATCATGTAGTCAAAAAAAATCAGTAGGATTATGAAATCTTTGAACAACAAAATTAACAGAGTCTCACTCCTGAATAGAGTGCCTGGCATCAGCCTAGCTCACAGCAACCTCAAACTCTTGGGGTCAAGTGATCTTCTTGCCTCAGCCTCCTGAGTAGCTGGGTCTACAGGCACACACCAGGACACCTGGCTAGTTTTTTTCTATTTTTAGTAGAGACGGGGTCTTGCTGGTCAGGCTGGGTTGCAGGGTTCAGGCTGGTCTCGAACTCCAGGCCTCAAGCAATCCTCCAGCCTCGGCCTCCCAGAGTGTGAGGATGACAGGCATGAGCCACCTCGCTGGGCCAAGATGTTGGACAACTTTTGAAATGTAAATTGTTGCAATAATTTGGCAAACAATTTGACTCTAAGTTTGAAGATGTTTAAACCCTATTATCATTTAAGTCTACTCCCAGTTATATACCTCAGTGTCTTAGTTGCTTTGGCTGCCATAACAAAATATCATAGAACTGGTGGCTTAAACAACAGAAATTTATTTCTTATAGTTATGAAAGAAGTCCGAGATAAAGATGCCTGCCAATTAGGCTTCTAGTGAGGGCTCTCTTCCTGGCTATGGATGGCTGCCTTCTCACTGTGTTCTCATCTGGCCTTTCCTAGGTGCATGCATATATCTTGCACGTGCAAGAAAGAAACAGAAAGAGGAATATTTTCTTATAAATGTACCAGTCCTATTGGATTAGGAGCCTATCCTTATGACCTCATTTAACTTACATTACCTCTTCAAAGCTCTATTTCCCAATATAGTCACAAAGTCACACTGAGGGTTAGGGCTTCGACATAAGAACTTGAGGGGGTGCGAAATTCATTTCACAGCACCTAGAGAACATTTTGCATATGCCCATCAATTATTAAAAATATGTACAAGAAGATTCATAGCCAACACAACTGCCTGGTGAAACCCAGCCCCACTACGATGACAGTCTGTTAAACATGACAAAAATAAAGAAGCCATTGTATTATAGAACATACAACTCAGCTGAACTCACCCAGACCAGAAGAGCCATCCCAGTTTTCCCACAAAAGCACCAATTAAATCAAATAGTGTTCTTTTTTTTTTAAAGCGGCTAAGTTTTGGCTTGTACTTTTATGTAGAAACTGCTAACTGATATAGTAAACTAGATATTCTAAATGTCTTTGAATTTGCACATGCTTCAAATTTATCCAAATTGAATCAAATGAGCTAATACTTATTATATGCATATGTACCTTTTTGTAGGATTATATAAGACAAAATTCCCTACTCTCTAGCTGGTGAGATGAAAAAAAATGAGATATAAACTCATTTAAAATTTAAATGACTAAAGATGGAAATAGCAGTTCGAGGCAATAATTTTAATAGATTTCAAAAGACAATGGATTACTCATAGCGAAATAACAGATAAAATAAATGGTAAGAAGAGAAATGTCTAGACTCAAATTATCAGGAAAGTTATTAAAGAAGAGGTAGAATATAATTATTTAAATCATTTATTTAATATTTTATTTATTCAAAATTTGGTCATTCAGGCAGAGATTGTTTCTTTGAAAAGCAAAGTTCATCTTGGGGATTGTCATATGTTAGGCAACATGTTAAATGCTGTAAATGAAAAGATGATTGAAACCTGTTCCCTGCCATTAATGAAGACAAACATTATCAATATATCATATATAGCATATCATAACAAAAAATAGAGGTAGGCACAGGATAATGTAAGGGCATAGAAGTGGGATTATTAGCTCTTTTGTCGGGTTAGACAATCTTTCTTGGAGAGATATCCTAGCAGGTAAAACAGAGTTAGCTAAGCAAATATTGGAGGAGGCAGTCATAACCGAAAACCCAGACAGATGAAATAACTGGTATAATAATACCAGTTATATTATTATTATAACTGGTATAATAATAATATGGTATACTCATATTACTAGAAGTAGGTCATTTCTCATTCAACAAATATTCAGTAACTTCTATTTCCCAACCTCTGCACTAGAAAGAGAATACAATAAAGAATAAAATAGAAATAGTCTAAAGGAATTCTTACCAGTGGGGATAGCCACACAATAAAAAAGCAAACAATCCAAGGTAAAAATTACAAGTTAAAAATAACACTCTGAAGAAAAAGAACAGAGTGCTGTTCAAAGTCTAATGAGAAACAATGGAAGTATTTTCACCATAGGAGTAGCATAATTTAACTTGCAAATTTAGCACTTTAAACTTTCTAAAATACACCTGGAGTTGGATTCTGTCCCCTCAAGACTCATATGTTGAATCCCAACCCCCAGGACTTTAAAATGTGACTGTATTTGGAGATAGGACCTCTAAAGAGGCGATTCAGTTAAAATGAGGCCATTATGGTGGACCCTAATCCAATCTAACTAGAGTCCTATTAAAGGAAATTAGGCCACTTAGAGAGACACCAGCAGTACATGTACAGAGGAAACGACCATGTGAAGACACAGCAAGAAGGTGACCATCTGCAAGCCAAGGAGAGAGGCCTCAAAATACACAAATCTGCTGAGACCTTGATATTGGACTTCTAGCCTCCAGAACAATGAGAAATAAATTTCTGTTGCTTAAGGGACCCAGTCTGTGGTACTTTTTTACTTCAGCCTTAGCAAATTAATTATTTCTTTCTATCTCTCTAACTAGCTAGCTGGCTAGCTATTAATAAAACAGGTCAACAAATGGTCTTAAAATGGAAATGATAATAACAAAAGAAAAATTACACCTGGAGAGTATTCAAATACAAAACAGGAGAAATAGAGAGAGTCTTCTAGCTCATGGTTAATACTAACTTGAACTTCACTCTGGAGGTGAAGGGGGTGCCTTTGAAGTGTTTTATTTTATAGGCTGCATGACCTACATTCAAGGTTCACAATGAAAATGGTACACTCAAGTTCCAGTGCGGATCTGGAAATAATGTGGATGGATGAAATGCAAGACTAGGAAAGGCAGTCAGCTAGGAGGACCTAGCAATAGTCCAACCAAGAAATGATGAAGACCTGACGAACTTTATTTCCTCTTGTTATAGAAAGAGTGTCAATATAGAATACAGATCTAGTATTTGAGGAGTTGGGTTTAGTATATGAGAAAGTTTTAGAATTATCACTGAGGAGATGGAAAAATGGAACTGATTAACATCACATAAAAATATTGTTGAATGGTCCTCCATTGATATAGGAGAGCATACATTGTTCATGGTTGTATAGTAGGCATATGTTGATTTGTCTGTCTAGCACTCCTTAGTCTATCATCTGGAAAAGTCTCTTTCTTCTGGAAAATTTCTCAACCCCTTCCCCCAGGCTAAGAATATCCCTCACATTCTAGCTTCAATGTCCTTAGATACTTGGCTTCATCAGCCACACTCATTGAGCTGTGAGTGAGTATCTGACTCCAGCCAAACCAATCCTAAGGCAGAAATGATCAGTGATAACTAACATATCCAGAACCGTTCATTAATTCTAAGTTCTCTATATAATAGTAACTCATTTAATCATCATGACAACAAAATGAATCAGGTACAATTATTATCTCCTTTTGTTCTGATATAAAAATTGAGACACTGGGATGAACACTTGTTCCAAGTCACATACAGACCAGGTTTTGCACTCCAGGTGCTTGGCTTCACACTCCACACTCTCTTAACCACTAACTAATAAGGCCCATGAACCATTTTTTTATCCAGAAATATGCATCTTTCCCAAGATACTCACTAAGAGTTCTTCCTTAGATTTGTGTCCTTGGGTACTAAGGAAGCAAATCTCAACCCATCTCTGGTGCTGGAGTTAGAAGCATTGTGCATGGTTGATGCTAGAAACCATGAATCCAGCTGTGTAGAACACAGATTGAGAAACTGATGACACCCTGACACTCTGTTCTTCAGAGTGTGTCTTCAGAGAACAGAGATAACATAAAGAGATATTTGAATCTCTGGTTGAGGTCATGCCTAAGACTATCTGGAGCCCTGACTTCTGTTAGTGTTATGATATAAGCTTATTCATCCCGCGTCTGGATAAACTAGCTTAAATTTTAAAGCTTGCAACTAAGAGTCATGAGTAATTAAGGATACAATTCTGCATAGCTGTGGGAAAGTCTTTAGCAATGCTCAGTCATCCAGTGGGATAGCAGATTGCTGCATTAGTGCTGGCTGGGGATTCGATTTACCAGGCAGTTGTTAGGATGACGGGAGCGCAAATACATTGAACATGTGAAAGTCAGTCAGATGGGGATATAAGTGAGATCACAAGGGAGTATATCCCTGGGGAAAAGAAAGCTGGCCCTGGAGGTAGGCTGGGCAAATAATGTGCTCTCTCAAGCCTCAGTTTCCTCATTTTTGTACTGGGATAGCAATAATTGCCTATCTTTCTCATGTGTTGTGAGGATTAAATGAGATAATTGACATAAAATGTTTAACACAGTGTCTGGCATATAGTAATTGATCCATAAATGTTGTTGTAATTGAAATACATACCCAGTGCTATAGGAACATGGATTCACAGAGAAAGGGATATGTGAGCTGATATTGAGGACAAATGCAGTCAGATAGGTAAGAAGAAGCAACTATTCCCCCTCTCTTACATCTCTATGCCCACCTGTCCTTCCCCCAACTTGCAATACAAGTGATACTAGACTCTCCTACACACATTCCATAGAAGCCAAAGTCATAGTCTAAATAATGTAAATAGATGACCTCAGTGAAAAAAATCTAAGTAATATACAAAGCCAACAAAGACAAAAATTTAAATCCAAAACACTGTTAAGTGTTTATATTTTAAATTTTTCTTTGCAACCAAAATGCTTAATTATTAAAATGTTAATAAGCGTGTAATTGCATCATCACTGATGAAATCTCTCCTGCCTGTAACAAATGTGATTTCAGCTCGTATTTTTGCAATGAGTGATGAAGAAACTTCCAGATGGAGAGGTTTAATTTGTGAGATTTTCCCTAGTCTATTCGCATTGGCTTTAACTTCCATTTTAAATTACAGAGAGAATTCCCAAAATTTCAAATAGACCCAAGAGATATGGTGAAATAGCTAATCTCTTTCTATGAGCGTGCTAACAAAAGCAATTTCTTACTGAGCTATATGCTACCCAGTGGGACTGATAATGAATCTGCATTATGGTAACCTTTATAAGAAGGGAAGATAAGAAGACCTTTTGGGGAGGTGTATTTATTAGGCAGTGAATGTGTCTCTCTGCACGTGGATTCTTCTGCTTAGATCCACTTTTCACTCAACTCCGCCAAGACCTTCTATCTTTCTGTTTTCAACAACACCTCTGAATTTATAATACCCATCCTGTTACATACCACAATGTCAGTAAATATCAAACACCAACGTGTCGCGCACCTTGCTCAGTGTTCGATTTCTTTCATTTTAAAAAGCCATTAGATTTACCTAGCTGATTGTGGGCTTTATACTAATTTTTCCCTAAGACTTATGAAGAGTTCAGGCATGCGTTAACACACAGAGTTCTGTGATTCTTTATTTATTGGAGAGGGGAGGAACCTTGCCTGTTGTCACCCAGATATAACGAAGCAGCATTTACTGGGAGTCTCCTACAGAGGGCACCTTCACCTTATTGGAAACCCAACTGAAAGAGAAACTCAGTGGTTACCAGAGAAATAACTAAACCTTAAAGGCAGAAGCACACACTTGCTTTTACTAACCAGTTCTCTTCTCTGTGGTATCTTTGTTACCTTATCTTTAATGGAAAAGAGCTGGCATGTTTGTATAATCATTCATAGATACAGGCAAGTAACACTACCTTATTATTATGTTCAGCTTGCTTGTGGGTGAGCTGGAGACAGCTGTTCATATTGCCTAAGAGACAACAGATCAATGAAAGGAAGGGAAGGACAAGTTTTGAGCTGCCTTTTTGCAACAATGTCCTTTATACAAGAGAGGATATTTTTAAAGCATTGTATTGGAAAACAAAGGCTGATAATAAAGCAAAATGTTTACATAACAAACCTTTGCTGTGTTGTTATGATTAGTAAGTGCTTTTAGACTAAAATTACTTAAACGGAAGCAAAAAGTACGTATTTTTTTGGATACCAAAAATACCAGGAGTTATAGAGTATAAATCTGAAGAAAGTAATTGCTATTTAGAAAATTCTGAAAATAGGCATGTGTGAGTGAGTGTGTGTGTGTGTGTGGTGTAGAAAAGTGATTCCTTGAAACAGTTTCTTTGTAGCTAAATTAGGAAAATATATTTTGTGATATTATTAAAATAAGAGATTATACTGTAAAAACACAAGTACATATTCATAGAAAATATTCTGCTTAAATTTTTTCAGAATTAAATTAGTGCCATATGCATTTAGAGGACTTCAAATATACCATTAATTTGATGTTGATGTTTGAATGTCTTATAATGGCTAATAATATTAGCATACATAATTCGATATGTATAACAATACTTTGCATATTTACCTTTGACAATATCTGATTAGGAGGCTTCTTTTGGAAAGTCAACAAGTAGTAGTCAGATTTATTAGAACATTTTGGTTAAGAAAACTTATTAAGATGCGGCTGATGATTATTTCTGAATATTAAGGTTAAAAGAAACATACCAGACGTAAGTTTGTCTCTTTTCATTTGCATATAAAATACTATTTATTCAGTTCCAGGTTGTAATACCTATTATATGAAGCTCATCAATTATAGATTATTATTTCTGTATTTTTCTCTCATATTCTGTGCTTAGAAGTTATTAAACTACCAATTGCTACTATTGACATATAGCATTTGGGAACAGTTTTGCCTGAAATTCAACTTGAAATATTCCACAAATAAGTATAATTTCATTTTAGCTGTAAAAATTAGTTTGATCTTATATCTTTTTTAATGCTTTAACAAGTTAAGGCCTGTAGCTTCCTATTAGGACCAAATGTTCAGAAATTTTAATTCTTCTCTAATAATGACTATTATTAATGTGTCAATCAAATCAGTTACATAAAAATATAAGAAAGAACCACCCGGTAAGCATGTATATACATTTATGCTAATGCTCTTATCGATGTGTTTCAAAATCAGTTAAATTAGTTTCTGTGGGAAAAAGATCCATTTTCTTGTTTAGCTGAGTTGGTTGCTTTGTCCGAGAAAATGCCTAGGAAGTCCCCATCCACCTGCCCAGGAGTTCCCCCATCATTGTTGACGTTTCCTGGTGTTCAGTGGTTTCTCCCCACTTTGTCGCATTCCAGAGCTCAAGGCACTTCTTTGAAGACACAGGCCTTTCAAGCTACTTTGCAGCTTCACTCTAAAGGGAGAGTAAATGAGAAAGCCACACAGTTCAGACAATCTAAACGTGGCAGCAGGAGGCATGCTATTGCTCTGTTACGAATAGCTGTGAGTGATCCCTGAATCATCTCCTGGGAAAGAGGTAGAAAGTGACGTTTCTTGAAATTAGGATGAAAAAAGATTGAAGAAAGAGCCTGGATAGTCCCCTATGGAAAAGCAGACTGAGGCTGGTGAGAAACTACAGAAAAGTAATGCATTTATACAATCAACTGCTGATACCGTGCCTGCTTTTGCAGAGCACTTCAACAGGTGACTTTAACTGGTTGAAGCTGCCATTTCCTCACCAAAGAAAACCACGGCAAGTCACAAAAGTCAGGGAACCATAGGGCATTTTGCAGTTTGACATTCTAGTATCACATACCAATGAACTATTTCTCAAAAATTTTGTCCCTGAAATAGTATTTCCACGACTTTTTTTTTTTCTGGATCCTCCATTCCCATCATGCTGCGTTGTGGCACATAAGGGTATACAACTAAGCAGCCACTGAGAACACATCGGTAGCTCTGTTAGAGCACACAGAGATTTGTTACACAGGTGTAGAAACAGGCAGAGAATCATGAGTCTAGATCCAACTGTTCTGGTCTATAATTTTTTCAATTTCCCTGAAAATGAAAAAGAATAAAAATATTTTCTCCTGCTTACCTCAAAAAGGAGTTTGAGGGTAACTTGGGGAAAGAAAATCAATGAGGACTTGATTTTTAAACCAATACCTGTATTAAGTCTCACCTAGCTATGAGTATGAAGGTAAATTCTCACATATTGCTAATTGTCAGTTTCCTTTTTTTTTTCAAGATGAGATATGATATATAGGGATGAATCTGATGGACTCATAGTGAGATGCTGCCTGCAGTTCTTTCCTGACAATGTTTCTGAGATTGCCTCTGAGCTCAAAGGGGAAGATTGTAGGACCATTTTTGATGTCTGGCATGGTTACTGAGGAAATGGTGGCATGAGATCTGTAATACTAGGATTAGATGATCTTTCAGGCTCCTCTAACACAAAATTTCAGTTATGTTACAGTAATAAGCCTCAACAGAGATGATGTACAGTAAATCTGATCAGGATGAATATCTTTTTCTCCTTAGCTTCCTCAGCAACCAGCATACAGTCAGTGCATAAAAGTAAGTGTGCTTTGTGTAACAGAGACTGTTACGGACATTAAAGTGATGATGATCTTAAAGTAAAAAGTTTAGAAATTGCTGTGCATACCCTCTGCTTACTCACATTTGGGAGGTAGAAGTTCACACACAGGTCTACTCTTCCTCATCATCTACAGCAGCACTTCAGGAAATACTCTCATTTATATTTTCAGTCCGGTGAAGACTCCAATGGCTCTTCTGATGACTAAGAAAATAAGACTCTTTCTATACGGGTCCCAAATATAAGCCTTAATTGCAAATCTAAGATTCTCTTTCCAGATGTTTTAAATCCAATTTATTAGCATCTTTGTTATTTTTGCCTGTAGAATTTTCCTAAATTAGTTGTATATTAGAAAAGAATTGAGTGAGTGTATCTAAAATTTTGTTACTTATTAATATCCTGGTCTGAATCAAACAATATATTATCTGGAGAATGAGCAGTTGATATAATTTGGGGGCAAAGGAAATAAGTGGCATAATATGGAAACAGTTTTAATTACCCAGTTGACATTTACTGAGCACCCCACAAGCGCTAAGCATTATATTAGATATCCAAAAGGAAAAGAAATGACTTGAGACCACCTGTAGAAAAACGTATCAACAAGTGTAAATGCATAACATAATCGTTTTTCTCATCAGAATGGAGGGTGAAAATTATTACAACACACAGGAATTAAATCAGCAAAGATTCCTGGATGTGCTGCATCTTGAGCCAATCGGTATAGACTGTAATTTCTAACTTATATATAGGAAATAGTCATTTTCTTTAGTTCCTTCTCCGAACATGCAAGAGCCAAGTATGAGAATATGTGGATATGTGAATGAACTGAGCACTTGATTCAAAAACTAAAATGACTTTAAAGGATGTGGGAAAGTATGTGGCTTAGGATGACAATGTTGCATCCTCTCCCCGGCTAGAGTTATACTCAGAGCCTGTACTTGGGTTTTGCTAAGCAAGAATAAAGAAGTCTTTGAAGAATGCTTAGGAAGTGCTTTCTTATATAACACGGTGCCAGTATCCCACAGTCTTCTCCTGAAAACTGGGGGAGTGAGGGGTTGATATGGGAAAATCTGTTCAAGTGAAAAATTAAAAACAACTTAGAGCCCGGCATAAACAGTATTAGTAGAGGCTGTGTTACTGTTTGTACTGATAATTTTAAAAACAGTTAATTTCTAAATTTAAAACAGGCCACGTGCGTTCTCAGATCCATTGTGTCCATCTTTTTCCATGTCATTGTTTTAAAAATGCACCTTTGTTTCAAAAGATTTAACCTTTGCTAAAGCACAGGGCTGAGACACAATCAACATCAAAACACCTCCCCCTTAAAACCAGTACTTCAGAGCCCTGTTAAATCAAAAGAAAAATTCTTTCTCTCCTCCCAGTCCCACAGCCCTCAGGATTTTAAATGGTAATGATCAGTTCATTTGAGAAAATGGCATTTTATTGCTTCCCTTCACAAGCTCTTAAGGCGTATAAGGTGTCTCTTTCTCAGTGATGTGCACCTCCTTTTGTTTTCTAGCATTACTGGAACTGACCTGGCATGGATCACTGGGTGAGCAGGCAATCTTAAACACTTCTCATATAAATTACTGGTTCCTTTCCAAGTGCAATTGCTCACAGGGTAATACACCATTTTACAACTCCGACAGTCTCTTCGTTCTACTGGGTTCCATACATCCCACCAACCCCACCACCAGGAAATGAACAGACAAAAAGACTAACGGAGGTGTGAACTTCAGAAATGTACAATGTGGTTCAACTTCCAATAGATACATAGAGGGCAATTTGGGATCCTTCAATTCTATTTCCTTCTTGAATTCCTGTCAAATAATATTTTCTTGCCTTAAAAGCCATCAGTGACAACAAAAATACCTAAATAACACACCCCACATAGGCAGATACTATAAAAAGCAAGCGTGAATAAATATGGACATCTATTAAAGTATATTTTTAAACAATTTCCAGTAAACAATGCTCGAATTTTATGATTCAGGTTTATTAGGTAGAAATGGCACACTGTGCTTCCATGCAAATGAGGCTTGCATTAAATGAACACTCCCAGATCCACTGGATACTAATGATGGCCACATTTTCCAAACCAGTGTCTTTTTTTCCCATGAACTCTAAGGACAAGGTGTGTTTTTACTGACAGTTGACTTGGATCAGAGCATGCAGTATTGTATTTCAGGTTGTGGCTCCATAAAACCCTGTAACTTTCTTTGAAGTTAAACAGTGTCAATCTGTTTCCATGTCTGAATAACTCTTAGAAGAGCCTGCCTGACCTAAGTCAACTCCTTGAAACATACTATTTCCCCATAATTGATGTTCCAAATGAATGTCCTTTCATAATAAAATGTGCTGGAAAACAAAACAGCTTTGCATCCGGCACAAGTTGCATCATAATTAAATTTTATTTTATCCCATCGAGGCATGCTAAATGTTGAGCAAAATATAATTTTAAGTAATTTGTTTGTATTCTTATCTGTAGGAGTTGGAAATTAACAGCGTTGCTAGTTTGCGTTTACTGTTAAGCCTGGAGAGCAGAGAGATTGCTTTGCAAACATTACAGTTATTATGTCTGCAGTTGGTACTCTTTGTATAAATTATTGATCAGCCAGCTTATTTTTCTTTCTGCTTAATGGATATTATAGCATAGCCGTTTACAACGCTATAGTTAAGGTTGTGTCAGCACTTCCATTATAATAAACCCTCTGTTACAGGGGTTTATAACTTGTTGTAAAAATTTGCTCTGGGCTGAAACTTGACATACAAGATCTCCAGCTAGAAGGTGGCAATCGTTGTTCTTTCAACTTTTTAAAAAAATCTCTTTGTTCTGAAGAGCAATAAATAAATAAACAGTTTATTCTTTTCTAACAATCCTTGAAATTTCTGACTTCAAATAAAACAATTTTTATAGGCTATTTGTTGGACAATGACCTCTTATTTAGTAAGGCAAAGAAAAAGAAAAGAGACCAAGATAGTAAGTTAGAACAACAATAACAACAAAGCAGATAGGAAATCAATATAAACTTTTATAATCAAGTTAAGTTACAAATCTTAACATTACAAATCGTGTTTTAATATTAAACATATTTTTACACTGTAATAGTTTATATATCCTCTTTCCATCTCACTGCCAACTATGTATCTTAAGTAATTAATGTGTCTTTATACTAATCTTTAGAGGAAAATGAGTCTTGGGTGATTGAAAGAGAAAGGAGCATGACAATTAGAAAATGCTACATATGAAAAAGTACAATTAAATGTACAATATTTATTAGCAAACTAGGGATTTAAATATCTATCTGACTTTTTGATCTTCAATCCAGCATGCCATTCCTCTTACAATGACCTGATTTAAGAGATGAAGGGAATTAATCTCAATTTAGATTATTCTTATTGCTGATTTCTTTTATAATCCAATTCTACAATGCTCTCACTGTGCTTTTTTGTTGTTGTCGTTGTTTGTTTGTTTGTTTCTTTCTTTTTTGATCAAATATTTGGCTGGGCAACCCTTAATACCAACCCACAGATGAAATTAAGTACACTTACACTGGAAGTGAGTAGTGATAGGAAAGCATGACCAAATTATCAGGGGAAATTGACTACTTGTCATGGAAATGATGGAGTTCGAAGTCAGAAAAAACAATTTCAGGATGATTTTTTTTTCCTTTGTAACTACTCTTTTTACTATTCCCCACTTTCTCCTATATGGGTTTAGAGATTTCTTAGAATATGCTCCATAACCAGCAAAGTATTTTCTGCTACATGTCACCTTCATTCTGAAGCAGAAGGAAAGGGGATGAGGATTGGCTAGGGAGGGAGAAACAGTGGTACTAAATTGCCCCATTTGGCTCTGGGGTCTGTGTAAAGGGGAAGGTGAATAGAAAATAACTCTGTGCATTCAGTAGGCACATATACAGTCCATGCATTTCCACGCTGTAAAGTAAATCGGAGTTATTTACAACCATTTTAACCACTTCTTTATTAAGAATAGGAGTTTGTAATATAAAGTTCGAGTGCTTCAAGTTATGGTGTGTTCACCTTCAGCTCCCAACCTTCTGTCCTTTCGGTAATTCATCACCAAGCTCTCTTGCGCTTGATTAGAGAAGGCATCAGTGAGATAAAAGCCTTTCTTGTTGTTCATGAGAAGAGTCAAGGGGTTGAAAAAGAGAGGGAGACTATGAAAGTGAGAACCACCAAAAGTCAGAAGTTGGAAAGAAAAGTGGGGACAGCAGAGATAAAGTGTACAAGTAGGGAAGTATTTGCTTAAGGTAGTGGAGGTTTATCTGCTGAGCTGATTGGGGAGGCTGTGCGTCTGAGTTAAAAAGGCTTGAGAGAGTTACTTGGCATAATTTCTCCATCTTCAATGATTTACTACTGAAGTGCAAACATCAATTTTGGACTCTCTCCTGAGAAACGTTTAACAAAGTCAGTGAACTACTGGTACCCTAATATCTTTCTAGATTTGCCAAACTTTGATGGCTCTTTAATAAACCTATGCCTGAAGTTTATCTCAGTGTTTTTTTTTCTATTAAGGAAACAGGTCCATTAGTAAATATGTAGATGTAAAAATGATCTTCCTCTTTACTTCTCCATTGTGATATATCTTGGAATTGTTGAGAAATGCACTCCATTGTTAAAGCTATTTGTGCCGGGTGTGCTAATGCACTCTTTGATTGAGTGAATTAGCAGTCATAACAATCTGGCAGTCTGGCCATAGAAGTGTGCTCAAATTGATTTGTGTTATGGCTGGACTGGAAAATCTAGTGTTAGTTGTTTTTTGCCCTGGGGCATTGTTTGTACCAAACTCCACTTTTCATTTAATTTTCCAATACATTTTGAAAGATTGAAATGCTTGTGATCAACATTTGATCTACTTGCATTATTTTAAAAAAAAATTCTGAAAGTAATTTCAGATTCCAAAAAACCTTGCTTTCAATTAGAGTAAACATAATTAGAGTGACGTCGTGCTCTGAATGGTAAATCTTCCTTCGAATCTATTAAGCATTTTATCTCCTTGTCCTGTCACTGAAAGGAATTCAGTCTATATCTGGAGTATACATTTGTATTTTTTTGTGCATGCTTCTAAGAGAACTTGGGAAAATTAAAATAATAAAATTGTAATGAATCTTTTCTTGTTGCCCTTTCTGCATCTGCCAAATTATTTCTATTTCACTCAGTGATGCTATAAAAAGAGGATACACAAAGCTTTTAGGAAAATTTGAGATATTCAAGAAATACATTCAAATATACCTTGACTCTAAGTTGCTCAATTACTTCAGCTTTTTATATGCTTTGAACTATGCATTTTCTTTTTTAAAAAATAACTATATCAATTGCTGTACTGAAACTCTGAAGATTTAAAGACATGACTTATCTTAGTTTTGTCAATATTTGTATCTTTCTTACAATCTTCTGCTTTGCAGTCATTTACCAGAATTATAATGCAGCATGAATAAACCTAAAAAATGACTATTGATTAAAGAGAAAGCTTTGTGCAATCATTTAGTCAGTTTCCCCACTTGAGAAATCAGTGAATAAAATAGGTCAATAGATAAGAATGGAATGGATGTAATACAGTGCTATGCTTCCCTGGGTTATAAAAAGGGTCAAAAATAAATCCCCATAGAATTCATGTTTTCATACTCATAAAATAAAATGATACTTACCAAATCCCAACTATAAGTCCATCTTTCTACAGATTTATTCTTCTTTAAATCACAGGTTTTGAAAGTATGTTTTTATGTGTCCCTGTTTCATTTCCTTGTCACTGCCCCTTTTAACCAAATAGGATGCCCTCATCATCGGACTTAAGTGCCTGTTGTCATCCAGGTATTCACCGGGACTTTAGCTGGAATAGCTACTTTGTATTTTCTTACAGTCTCCTGCAACCTTACAGCTCTTCTCAAAACTGCATTTCATACTGCATTGAACTCTGTATCCTGTGCTGATTTTTGTTAAGTAATAGATGGTGAGACCTGAGACCACTCTCTCTATTAGTTCCCATTCGTAAGGATCTCATGGGGGGGGAGGGGAAAGGGAGGGGAGGGGCCAGAAGGGGGCAGAAGGAGGGAAGAAAATACCTTCCCTGAACTGGTACAAGCTAAGCTTCAAACGATATCCTAGGAAAGAAATTAAAGACTTCTTAATTAGTGCAGCAATTAAGCTTTCTTGGTAGCATTTTAATCAGCACAGGCCCTATCAAAGGACAAACAGAACGATTTGCAGGTCTTTGAATTTTAAACAGTCTTATTGATTTCAGCACAATACGTCTTCACAAAACACAGGGAGAATTTTCTAATATCAGTTACAGTACTTTGAGTTTTGCTTATGCAAATTGAGTGAAGATTGGGGAAGATGAGATGGAGGGAAAGGACCTGAAACAAGCAGAGATGTAAAACAATAAACAAGCAAGACAAAAGCTCTGAAAGCTAAAGATTCAATGGAGTGAGAATTTGAAATCTCAAGTTGATTTATCTGCTGTTGTTTAATACTGTTTGCCTTAATCATTGGCAACATTTCTCAAAAAGAGAAAAAAAGGAAAGAGAGAAGGAAAAAAAGAAAGAAACCTTAAAATTTCTCAAGGCTTTTCTTTTCTACATATTTTAATTTGTGCTATGCGCCTTTTCTAATCCTATTGTTTGATCAAAGGGGGAAGTGGTGGTTCCCTGAAACGATTTAGAGACCTGAGGTCGAAGAAAGATCTCATTCAGTTGGGGGCAAATGCCCCCAAGCTCTGCTTCTGAGTAGAGCACGTGTTTGTAGGCACCGGTTTCCCTGCAGTAGAAAATTTGGAGTTTGCTTCGAAGCAGGGTGGGATTATGACTTGATCTGCTATCATTACTTCCTGTCTGTGGCTTCCAATTGTGGCAGGTATTGAGTGAGTGATAGTTTAAGGAAATGTGAGAAACGAGAATGGTAAGGGCAGATGCTTGGCTTTTGATTCTCATTGTTTTTCATTTGTCGGTCTGGAACTTAAAGTGGTGAAGCTGTAGTTTAATGTTTTAAAACCATATCGACATTTATTAAAGTTAGGCATACAATTCCAAAATAAAATTAGCTTTTCAGGGTTTAATACTTTCTTCCTCCCCTCCCCTCACTGACATAGTAATTCGGCATTTTTAAAAAAGATCATATTTTCTAAAATGTGCATAAACACTTCAAGAAGTGTATCAATGTATGTGATATATGTTGAATCCCTATTTTTAATTGAGGACAGATTTGAGGGCTAACACATTAATAAAAATTATTTCTGAATATATTAAAATACATTGGCTAACAAGGCCAAACGACTGTGTAAACTTTACCTATTCTTATAGAGGTTTGTCAACTTTTGTGCAACAATCAATTTTCTGAATTCTTATAACACAAGAAAGCTTCCTGGTATTACTGCTGCATCAAAAAGTTTAGCATAAACTTAGTCTAATTAGTTAATAGTGTCCTATTTCCCTGTAGATAGTAGTTCCTGCACCTTTTGACACTACGCTTGAAAGAGTTCAAAGGATTAAAATGACAAAGAGAAATGTAATAATGATTTCAACACCGAAATGGCAAAAATTTCATTAGGAAATTTCCCAACAATGTGAAGCTGCTGCTAATAGTTTATTTTTAAAATCTGTCAAATGCTAAAACATTGCTTCCTATCTTGTGAAGTTACTGAACATGTGTAGACAGGTTCAAAGCTCAACTAAATTAAGATTCTTAGAGATATAAGCAGCAAACAAACTTGACCTATGCTCAAATCATATGTTGGTCAAAAATCTTTGAATAAATACCTTCATGCAACGTTATAAAAGGGAAGAAAAAGAAAAGAGGAAGGAAAGGAGGAAGAGTCAGTCTAAACTAAGCCCAATGTTGCTTCAAGCACACCTACCCATTTTGCCTTTACAAGCCAACCAGTGAGCTTTGTGTTTGTTCTTCTCCTTATTTACAAAACATATTTTCACTCACAAATTGAAAAAGACTTTCCAAAAATACAGTGGCACTTTCCAAATATGAAAAAATTAACTATTGTGCTATTCAAAACACACATTAGCAACTAGCCTTGGGTCTTAAAGGATATGACGAAAGTTCGTTCCTGTGCAAGACAGGTGAATTAATTATAGAGTTTTGGGTAACAAAAATCAGTGTCTTCTTGTTTTCCACTTTCTAAATCTTCCAGGGTGCCTTATCTCTTTGAATTCTCTAGGTGTAACAGGCATTTCTGACTTGTCTTTGGGGTGAAAGTGAAGTTATTCCAAACCATCCACATCGTGGTAAGCATTTCTTTCCACAATCTATTAGGAAACAAGACATTGAATACAGAGCATTCCATTATTCTTAAGCGATTTCGGACTGACTTTCCTCCCAGAACTTCAAAACTGTCCCGGAATTTTCACTGTCTTTATATAAGTAAATAATTTAATAGAAAAAGAAAACAACCAGATGCATAAAAGCATTATGCTTTGCTTACATGTTGATTTTTTTCTCTTCAAAATAATTTCTTAATAATCATGAAATGGGAATGTGTTTTCTTTAATATCTCATTGCAAAAACGCGTGGAGCTATTTCCTAAATCCTTGAAGGAGGGCTCGGAGCGCTCTAAGTTGGCAGACGATTGTTTAGAAGCTTTTGGAAAAAAATTACGAGCCGCCGAGGACGAGATGGAACATTAGACATGCAATCTAACGGTAGTAGTAGAAGAGAAGTCGACGATCGCTCTCTCCTTTTCCGATCGCCACTTCTGTGTCCCCGGCTTTTCCTCTCCGTCCCTCCCACAGTTTCTTTCCGCATCCTCCCCCTCCCCTCCTCCTTTCCTCGCACGCTCTCTCCTCCTGTGTCTCGCGCTCTCGGAGTCTCTGCTCCGAGCTCCTGGTTGGATAATTTGGGTTAATACTAGTGAGTGAGGTTTTTGCGGCTTCAAAGGGTATTTCAAGTTTCCGGAGCTCCTCCCCTCTGCACCGTGTGACAACAACAACTCGTCCAGCCGGCAGCCTGCACTTTTCAGCTCATTTTCTCTCTGTCATTCCCCTCTCAATCTTTGATCAATGTACTTGCCAGGGAGAACCCAAGTCCTTCAAACCTCCTCCTTTTCACCTTCATCCTTAACTTTGTGCTAGAGCGGGACCCACACAACAGCAGCCGACCCTCCCCGCCCCCGCCCCCCCCCAAACCAGCGCTCGATCCCAGCCCCCGGAGAGGACTCGCATTTCGACTTGCGGGACACTTTTGTGCGTTTCTCTCCAGAGCGCCTCTCACGCTCGCCCCTCCTGCGCTCGCTCTTTATTACCTTCACCTCCTTTCCCCCCTTCTCTCTCTTTCTCCTTCTCTCCCAGAGTTGTTGTTGTGGTTGTTGCCCTCCTCGCTCCTGCTCCCCCCTTTCTCCCCCTTCCCCTCCCGGGGGTGTGTGGCAACTTTTCCCCTCGCTTCTCCTCCTTCTGTTTCCCCTTATATGTGACCATGGCAGTGCCGGCGGCTTTGATCCCTCCGACCCAGCTGGTCCCCCCTCAACCCCCGATCTCCACGTCTGCTTCCTCCTCTGGCACCACCACCTCCACCTCCTCGGCGACTTCGTCTCCGGCTCCGTCCATCGGGCCCCCGGCGTCCTCCGGGCCAACTCTGTTCCGGCCGGAGCCCATCGCTTCGGCGGCGGCCGCGGCGGCGGCCACAGTCACCTCGACCGGCGGCGGCGGCGGCGGCGGCGGCAGCGGAGGCGGCGGCGGCAGCGGCGGCAACGGAGGCGGCGGTGGCGGCGGCGGCAGCAACTGCAACCCCAGCCTGGCGGCCGCGGGCAACGGCAGCGGCGGCGGCGGCGGCGGCGGCGGCAGCATTGGCGCTGGCGGCGGCGGCGCCTCCGGCACCCCCATCAACGCGAGCGCCGGCAGCAACAGCAGCAGCAGCAGCAGTAGCAGCAGCAGCAGCAGCAGTAGCAGCAGCAGCAGCAGCAGCAGCAGCAGCTGCGGCCCCCTCCCCGGGAAACCCGTGTACTCAACCCCGTCCCCAGTGGAAAACACCCCCCAGAATAATGAGTGCAAAATGGTGGATCTGAGGGGGGCCAAAGTGGCTTCCTTCACGGTGGAGGGCTGCGAGCTGATCTGCCTGCCCCAGGCTTTCGACCTGTTCCTGAAGCACTTGGTGGGGGGCTTGCACACGGTCTACACCAAGCTGAAGCGGCTGGAGATCACGCCGGTGGTGTGCAATGTGGAACAGGTTCGCATCCTGAGGGGACTGGGCGCCATCCAGCCCGGAGTGAACCGCTGCAAACTCATCTCCAGAAAGGACTTCGAGACCCTCTACAATGACTGCACCAACGCAAGGTAAATAGCGCGGGGTAGCCTCCGCCGCCCGCGGCCCCTTCCCACCCGCCTTTCCGCGCTTCCCTCGCTCCCTTCCCGGCGCCGCTCGCTCCGCGCGCCCTCAAGCCGCGCGCCTCAGCGAGCGCGGCCCTCTCCTCTCCTTCCTCGGGGCTCGCCAGCCGCGCCCGACCCCCTGAGAAGTTGGCACCTCACTCAGCCCAGCTCTTGCTCTTCCGGCCCGGTCCGCCCCTTGCTCGCCTGGGCACCGGGGCTTGGCTGCTGTGGGACGCTGGAGCCTTGAGCCTCGGGGCGGAGGGGGCGGGAGGGAGGAGGACGGCGCCTTTCCAGGAGCCACGGCCCCCTTCCCGGGGCGCACCGGAGTCGGGGGACCCCCCCCTCGGCGCTACCGCCGGTGTTCGTGCGCTCCCCATGCCCTGGGTTCCGCCGCAAGCCTCCCGGCACCCGTGGGGCTGGTTAGCGGCGCCCCAGGGGCTGGGGGAGGTCGTAACCTGCCCCGCTGGGTTCGGGGAGCTGGGAGGCGCGCTCCGGGTGAGGGGCCCGCTAAGTAGCCGAGGGAGTGGGTCAGCAACCAAGGGGTTCACTTTGAGGTCGGGAGGGGAACAGCCCCCAAGGCTGAGAAGCCCAGGGCAATCCCGGGGGACCAGCAGGGAGTTCAGCCCCGAAGCCCCAAAGGGAAGCCCGCCGAGGGGAGGGGTCTGTGTGTCCGCGCATGTGTGCGTGTGTCCGCGGGTGAGCGTGTGTGTGCGCGCGTGTGTGCAAAGGAAAGAAATGGATACGTTTGCCCCAGGGCAGATGTGAGGGCACCAGCAGGTTTTCTTCTGTAGGGGGAGGTGACCGGGTGCCTGAGACTCTTGAAAGCTCAGAGAGACTGGGAAGGAAGACCACAGCACTCTCGCTCTGTCTCTTTCTTTCCAAAGTCTCTTTCTTTCTTTCTTTTTGTTAGTAGCTTGCGCAACGAGCAGGTGCACGCTTTGCTCTGGGATGCTCTGCGCCTGAGTTCTCTGTGCCTTGACTTCCCCTGCCCAACAAAGCGCGCGCACGGAGAGACCGCGGGACCGGTCCCCGGCCGGACCAGTTTTATGCTAATGAACGCTCAGTGGGGGAGGATCTACCGAGAGGGGGCGGGAGTGGGGCAACTTGTCAGTTTCGGGGTAGAGATGAACCTTCCACCACTCGCCCCCCCCCCCCCGCCTTCACGGTTCCGCTTTGTCCCCACCGTTCACTGCAGGGAAGCGCAGAGGGAAAAGTTCAGACAGAGATGCCGGGAGAAAGAGAATAGGGAAAGTTGAAGACCTGAAGCGGGCACGTGGGAAGTGCGCTCAAAATTTGCTCGGAAACTTCGGTATCCTCTAAATAAGTTTAGAGACTGGGAAAAGGAACGGAGTTGGTGTGCGCCCGGGCAGAGTTAGGGAAACTGAGGTGGGAAAGAAAGAGGTGTAGGACGAGACCAGAAAGAAATTGGGGTGAAAAAGCGTTAGCTGTTTCTTCCTTGGAGGCAGACTCCTCGCTAGTGCCGAGGAGGGCTGTAAAACGAAAAGGATTCAAACTCCAGCCCAGCAAATGTGCTATTCTGACCTAGCCAGAAATTCTCTTCCACGTTTATTTGCCATTCTTTACATGGGGGAATGGGTGTGTGTCTTGGTTTAGAACCTTCATTTCGACTATTTTTGGGTAAATACTGAGAGTGTGTGTGTGTGAGTGTGCGCGCTCTCGCGTGTGCAAGTGTATGGACAGGTGGCAGTAAAGATGGGGGGGCGTGGAACCAAGATCACCAAATGTCATTTAATCGGATAATTGGAGTTCTTGGTCGCCTAGAGTATAAAACATTTGCCCCAAATCTTGTTAAAACTATTTGAACTATTAGGGCATAAAATTGTTCCAGAGTTATGAAGAATGCTAGGTGAAATTTGAAGCCAGTTCTGATATGATTGCTGTAAAATTGTCTATCCGATAAGTTGTGCACGTGAAACGCTACTGTTTCTCTCTTTAGCAATCAAACACTCTGAATCCTCTTTGTGTGTTTCTTGCACGACACACTGTAGTAGATAATCTCGGTGTCTAGTTCTCTCTTTCTCTGTCTCTCTCTCACACACAAAATTGCTTGAGAAAACTCTCTTCAATGACTGCATTATAATGAATGTTGTTATCAGTGTAAAACTTGCTTTTTTTCCCCTGAATTTTTACCTGGACTTTGAATTGAAGTCCTCACCATAGGTTGGAGAACATTCTTAAAGTTATTAACCACATTTTTTAAAAAAGTTTTTTTCCCCTTAAGTTTACCAGCAGCTCTGGAGCTTAAACTTGCAGAGCCAAGATAAGTTAAATCCAGTGGAACTGTTTATCCCTTCAAAAATGTCTCATCACTACTCTATGTTTTCATCACCTGGCCTAAATATTTTGCAACTAAATATTTGCGTTAAATAATTGTCTTGTTGTAAAACCCTATTTCAAGTTATTTTAAGTTAGACGTGGGAAGTTTGTGGATTTAGTATTGGATTTTGATCTTAGATCAATGAAAAAGCTTGTTCAAAGTTAAGTACATGCAAATATTGTAGTGATTAACTTGAGAAGATGTTTAGCTGCAGGTACCTGCGTATGATTTTCTAAACTCTGCGACCGATTAAGGAAATAGAAAACTTATAGTCGAACTCCTTCTTACCAAAACACAATGTTTGCATTGTGATATATTATTATTTTTAGTGATTATTACGAGAGTTATCTTATTTCTTAACTCTCAAAGCACTAACCGAAAATGTTTTGCATCTTAAATTTACAAAACTAACATTACTTTTTAAATTCAAGTCCAGTCTATGCCTTTGCTATTAAGATTCCTTTTCATTCACCTAGACATACTGATTTCTTTCACTTTGGTTTCTTTCTCCTCTAGCTACTTAACAGACGAAGGGGAAATTTATGCAGAGTATAAGAGAAACTTGAAAGAAGGCAAACTATATAAAATTATGTATATATATGTGTCTCTCATGTATATAATGTGTGTGTGTGTGTGTGTGTGAGAAACATCAAATCTTGGTATTCTCAGCTTCTTACAGAGCGTGTCTGTCTCTTAAGCATTTAGATATCAGGGAATCTGAGGAACTAAAATGATGCTAAAGAAAAGAAAGGTTCATAAACTTGCTCAAAGTGGCTCAGGAAGTTTAGCAGCAACCCTTAGAGTGGATTTAATTTGCTTGGGGCTATTGCATTAGTATGCTATCTATGAAAACTAGAATAAATGTTGAAGCCATCTGTCATTACCACAAGGAGATGAAAAAGAGACTATCACCTGCTAGACAGTAAAGCTAAAAAAATAAAGGTCTCAAAATATGAAAGAAAATATAAGGAAATATATTTAAACGTTGTCAAAGGGCAAAGTCTGACCTTGATCAGCTTCCTCCAATTATTTTTTTTTAAACTAAACATTAGTTGCATGAACTTGGCTGTTACAACAGAGGTCAGTTAATTAACTGTTTACCATTAAATAACAACAACAACAAAAAAGAAAAGTAATTATGTATGTGGTCAAGTCTCTGTTTGTATGAGTCAATTGCTTGTTTATAGATTTGGGTTAGGATTCAATTTTCTGTGAATTCAGGTAAAAATAAAAAGTGACCCTGTTCTTTCATGTTATCTAAAATGCTTGTTTCTTTCATCATGGTCAGAAGATGATTTTTACTCAAGCTCTTTCAAACCAGATTGTGATTTAGGTTCTATGAAGCCCTAGATTTGAGAAGTTTTTAACCTGAATAGGTTTCAGTTAGTTTTATCAGACATTTTATAGGCACACACCTATATTCACAAACAGTATTCTTTTGTCTTAAAAGTCGATACCATCTATGGACAGAAAATTGAAAGACTTTCTAAGCCTTTTATGTTTCAGTGGTAATATTATATCCATGAAAATTTATTATAAGAAGTACAAAATATTTTTCAATTCTTGGCTCTATTTTTTTTGTCTGGAATTTTAATAAAGATGGCAAGCTGAGAGCCTATATTTATTTAACATTTCCCCTGTTGCCTGCTTTTCAATGGCACAGATTTATGCATCGATATAGAAAGTTTCAAAATAAATACAGATTTCCTTCTAACAGATAATTATGATACTTGGCACAGAGAAATTCAAGAATTACTTCAAATGAAGAGACATTCTGCTTTTGAAGTTTTTGTATTACAGTAGATTAATGGTGTCTATAAAGCCTAAATGTCTCATTTTATAACATTTCAAAAAGAATAGGGCATAATTAGAAGACTAGGGCATAAAATACGAAAGTTTGTTTGGTTCAACACTTATTTTCGTATACTTTAAAAGTTTAGCAAATTATACTTTAATAATTAGTGTGTGAACAAAATGTAGGAATATTCTAACCTGAGGTTTACCTTGTTCAATCAAATCATATTATAGGATATAAATTCTTGAGTTATTTGGATATTATCTTTCAAATTTTTTTTTCTTGGAGTTAGTCTCCAATAATACCATAGTCAATCTCAAAAGTGTGCCTGGTCATGAAGATGCTTTAGTTTCTGAACTCCACAGTTTATTAGTTAATGCTCTTAGGCAAGAAATTTGATTGGTACATGTGATATTTTATTTTGTGTAGCTTCAAATATTATATAGAATAAACTACACGACAGGCTTTTTTCCCCAGAGTTTTCTTATGCAAATTTTTTGTATCACATTTGATACAGAATTTTTAAATCTTCATTTTATTAGTCCACATATACCGGTTTTTTTTTTTATCTGTTACATTTCACTGAAGTTGCGTGTAAATTACTGAGACAAATATTAGCTACCCTCTTTTTGCCTTGCTACCTCCCCCAACCCTCTGAGATGTGACACCCTATATTGATTAAAGTCTTGGCAGGATTGGAGCATAAATCACTCTTCTCTTTGGCGATTTACTACGTGTGATTCACCAGCATGCGAAAACATAATATGCTTTATTGTTTCTCATCTGATGTTTTGTTTTTGGAATGTAAGTAGCATTTGTAAATTAGCTTAATGTGCAACCAAGTGGTTGTTATTTTAAGAACAATTTGTGCTTTGACTATCAATTAATATTATTTTATCTTTCCCAGTTATTTTACTAAATCACTTCATAAAATTGCCTTTGTCAATCAAGGAAAATAGTCATTTAAATTGCATTGTATTAGCGACATGGAACATGACTATTGCAAAATATAATAGGAAATGAAACTCTCACAGGTTGTAAACTGTCTCCCTTTGAATCCTTGTCTGAAGAAATTAATTTGAAATATGCCTTCTAAATAGGTACAGGTGAGTCTTCCAGATTTCATTAAACATTTTGACTTTAAGGATTTTGTTACTTGGTTCTTTAAAAAAGTTAAATTTTGAATTTTATCTTTTAAGGATTGTATTTTCAGATTGTTCAGAAAAAGTCACATCAAGTTACATACCTTTAAAAAAACCGGAAATATAAAAATTGATATGAACTATTTGGATATTTTAAAATGTAATTAAGATAAAGTTTTATCGTTGGGTTGTTATAAAAGAAGAATGACCTTAGCATATGACAACATGTGCCGTTTTCTTCTCTGAGGTAATTCATTTTGATTGGTCAGTTTGAGATATATATATGTGTGTGTATATATATGTATATATGTATACATTTGTCTAAATACTGTATATGTAATATATTAGACTATGCATATAGTATATGTAGTTTAAATATTCTAGCTAGGAATACATTATATTTTCAAGCTTTGAGACTGTATTAAGGGGCTCCTTTTCCATTATATTTGTTATGTTCAATAATTAATTTTTTAATGAAGAAAACCCTGAATTAAAAGTCCACTTAGTGGAGCTTAGATGAATGTAATATCCAAAGGCTCTGATCTGCACAGATACGTGTATCTCAGACATGGTAGAGGCTCTGTGCAAACCTACATTGTGCTCAAATTCCTTTACTTCTTCCCAATTTGCCAAAAGTATTTCTAGTAAAAAATAATTTTTGTTACCATAGCTGTCTTTTAAATAACTTCTGTTTGCTGATATTTGCTTTTCAGCATATGTCACAGACAGGAATGATTTCATTAGAATAGTGTAGCTGGTTTACCAAGTTATTGCTTTGGAAAACAAAAATGCCAAAGATAAGATATTATATTTGATCCAGTAATGAGCTATTATTGGATTAACTGGTAGATCACTTTGTTACATGGACCTATTTATTTTAAGAATGTTTCTGAGAATTTGTTAAGCCTGTGTCCATTGTTGCTAGTTACAGATAGCTAATGATTATTTTTATGTATAAATGTTCAAATGACAATGAACAGAATTTTCAATCTAGTATAAATTAGTCAATTAGACAATCAATAAAAGCTCATTGCTTTTCAAATTAATGATGGAATTAACATTAGTTGAATTAAATAGTAAATAAATGTCCAATTTTTAAAAATGTATGTCAAATCATATATAGAGAATGACCCAAATCACCACTTGATTCAAAGTCCAGAACCTTGAACCAGATGAATTAGAAATTTCTTGGAGTATTCTGACATGGATTTCCTCTAGAAGAGAAGAGCATTCTAATGCAACCATTTAAAAAAAATTCATCTTTACATTTTTCTAAATTGGATACTGAATTTACCAATGGCTGAATTGTGTTAAAGGTGTGGTTTTGTTGCCTTCTGATCCAAATTGGCTTGGAGTTGATCCAGGATTTCAAGCTGGGATTCTTCTGCACTTTTGAATGTATGTGACTTGATTGGAAGTTGTCAAAGACAACTTATTAAACTGGAATACTCACTGTGTCGTTGTTTACTTGGTCTTATTTTGTTGGTTATAAGAATACTGAAGTATCCTAAACTATGCAGCACAGCAACACACTGAGTAACCAGTTGCTTTCAAAAAAAGTTTTAGAGAGAGGTGTGTGTATGTGGACACTTAACTGAAGCATCTAAAATAATATTATTGTGTAGGTTGAATACAAAACCTGGAATACATTATATGTTTCTAGCAGGAATTCAAAATAAAATAATCCAGGCACAGAAAGACAAATGCTGTGTGATGTCACTTATATGTGGTATCTAAAAAAGTTGAATTCATAGCAGAAAGTAGAAATGATGGTCACCAGGGGTTGGAGACTTTGGTCAAAGGATATGAAATTTCAGTTACGGAAGAGGAATAAGTTGAAAATATCTATTGTGCAACATGGTGACTGTAGTTTCTATAATTTCAAAAATACAAATGTAGTTAATTTGACTGTTAGTAGACCTTTAAACATCCTTCAGTGAATTTTGAAGATAGCATATGTTTGACAAAAAAATTGGATGTCCTTTTAAACCATGGTTTCTATAAAGCAAATACTGAAATAAGCTACATAATGTATTGGTTGATTTTGGTTAGCAACATTGAATAACTGAGAAATATTTTTCTTTCCTTAGTTTAAATGAATTGACTGGTAAACATAAAGTATTAAAAAGTCACAGTGTTAAATTACCTTTGAATTTACACGGTATCAAATGTTTCTAAATGATTAGATTACCCTCCCAGTCACAACAGGAAAAAATAACCTTATTTTTCTTCAAGGACAAGTAAAATATATCTTAGGAAATAAAGTGTACTAGCTGAAAGGGAACTATTTTATGGAAGCATATAAGGAGGCATTTGCAGTAAATACTTGTTAATTCATTTTAAGGGATACTGATCATTTCTTAAGTCAAGGCAATGAAAATAAATCTCTAGAATATGTTAATCAGGAAATACTTCATTACATTCACTTATCAGGCAGATAAGAGTATTTTTTTAAAATCTTAAACTATATCCTAAAATTTTATAAATAGCAACAGTAAATGGGCTGTATTATCTTATATTTTAAAAACATTTCATTTATGTATGAACAAAGTTAATCACTGAAAGTATGACAAATCTTTGAACTCATCACAATTCTGCTACATTCAACAGTACTAATTCCTATTTTATATTTAAAGTTTTGATTTTTCTTTAACTTAGTTCATGGAAATGATACTTATTTCTTGAGTTAGCACTTTCTAGTTTCATAATGCCATTCGATTTTAAAGCAATAACTTGGAGCATTTTTAATTTTTATATTACCAGTCACATCTTTTATAGTAGGATGGATGTTCTTGTGTGTGCAACAAGTATAAAATTTTCATCAGTATTTTAGATACTATAGTGAATATTTTTATATAAATTAACCTTAGCCCATTTGTACTGCCATATATTTATGCTTTAAATAATTATAATACATTTGAAAGAAAAGCCTTTACATATATGTATATGTGTGAATGTTTAAACACACACATACCTGCAAACACACACACTTGTAGAACATAGGGCCATAGAACAAATAACTTACCAATAAAATTGCTTTTTATTTTGCTTTTCATACTACATAGAAACAAAAAATAATACATGAAGAAACAGATTCTACTTCACTGAATGACAACAGAAAAGATTTAAGTAGAGTAAAAGAAATAATTTATACTTAAATATTTAAAAATACAATTATAATATACAAGGTTATATTGTTACTAGGACAATGATTAGAAACTTAGCTTACAATTTTTAGACCTCTATTTTTAGAATTTAATGTGCTTTTGATTCTCTTTAAAAATATATGTGAGAATCATTTTATTTGTATGAAATAGATATTAACTATTAGGTGTTAGAATTTGAATGTTATTGAATGACACTAAATGTGCTTGATGTCTTTGCTCTGTTTCTTTTATTGGTTTATTTCATTACTTCTTGCACTTTATAACAAGCGTATCCTTTAGAATCAGTGAATAAATTCAAGGAAAACAATTTCATACCTAGAAAAAAATGAGTGTTCTTCTAAAAGCTTTGCCATAAATGAGATGAGTTAGGAATGAGGTCAGTGGGTTAATCTGCGGGTCTACATAAGGAGATGTGTATTACCACTTCTTGCAGTGGACAGTAATTGTCTTTGAAAACACCTGGTAAAGATCCAGTTAAATTGAAATCAATTACTTTCTCAATCACTCCATGGCATTTGTCAAGTCATTACGTCATTGGCAAAAGTGCAAGAATGCATATATTTTTTTGCAAAGTGGAAAGAAGCTTATAAAACAGTGACTACTTAAAAGTTTCTACCTCATCTAAAGCTTATGGAATTAAAAAGCAAAATAAAGTTTTGTACATAATAAAAAACCTTGTACAAAAGTATTTGGTAAGAAGTTTATTGTTGCATTTAGTTATCTACATAAAAACAAACACATTTAACATCACTTTTTGCATCATCTAGTATGCATATATTTTAAGAGGAAAAAGTATAATTAAAAATGGTTACAAAATATTTTATGACTTATAAGCTCCGACACATTTATTCTACTAAGAATACTCTGACCAATGTGTATTATAATCAAAGATGACTACATGTCTACTGTTTACTGATTTTTTTCCCTTCACACCATTTACAGTATAGTACATGCAGATTTGAACTTGTAGCCAGGAACAGTGCTTCCATGCTTCAAATTGCCAAAAGACCCCAGGGATAGAAACTTGACCTGCTTTTATGAAACCATAGAATTACATTTATACAAGTTACCCCATGGGAAAGGAATGAACTGATCCCAATTCAAACCTTAATATTGGAGCCTTCTGGGTCAAATTTGATTTTTCTTTCTGTTAACACCTGTTTGGCTACCATATTTAGTGACTTGATGTTCTTAGGAAATTTTAAAAGTCTTATTCATCAATGGTATTTCATGGTTAAGCCAAAGTGCCACCAAATTTTTACAGCTATTTAAGTTTTTTCATGTTATTAAAATGGTGATTTTTAAAACAAGTATCTTCCTTTTAAGTATACATTCTAGATTAAAGGAGTTTAAATACAAATTTAATTGGATATGAAAACAATTATTTTGTACTTTTTATTAATTTCTCTCCTCTAATGAGTCAGTCCAACTAGAAAAAAAACTTTTTTTAGGGAGTTTTTCCTTGTGATAGCATCTCAGAATAAAAATTTTTATATAAATATAGTTTCTATTTCTTACAGTCACATTTCAAATGGTTATATTTCTTATTTTATTTTTAGTTAGACCATCCGGAGGGGTTTCCAGAAGGCTACTTTTGCCATTAATAGTAACAAATGAAGGCGGTCATTGATAAATTGGATGCCTAAAAGCTATCTTTTATTTTACTTGGAGTCACTTTAGTTATGTGGAATGGTAGCTCTTTGCTTGTAACTGATAGTATTAATAGCCTCCATTAAATTTCAGAATGAGGACCTACTTTTCCATGTAGTATGACTTGCTCCAAATGTTACATACACAAAAAATGCCTTATAAATGGTAAAGCAATACACATATATGCTATTACAATTATGATGGTAAAATAATTCTGTCATGGAATCTTGGAATTGAGGTGAGCAAATTCATTTCTCAATTACAAATTAAAAAGAATTTCAAAGACCTCTCCTTTTTCCCTTAACATCAGTAAGACCATTTGGATAAGTTATTGTTGGTTATTTCCCTGTAAGGACCAAACATAAACATTTCTAGTAATAATGGTTATAATAAATTAATTCTTGGAATAGAGGAAAAACATTGAAATTTCCAATGGAAGATATATCACTTCCCTTACTATCATAAGTCTTGATCAAGGAGAAACTATATGGAGTTTTAAATATGTGGTGTTCATTCTTTTTTATTGGCTGTTCTGTGACCAAAAAAGCTTGCTTTCACTGTAAGCTAACAATTTTTCTGCCTTGCCTTGACACTTATCACTTGAATGGAGCTGAAAAATTAAATCAGTTCTTTAGATGTTTCCCAATATCACTTTGATGCCATATTTACAAAATATCGATATGTAATTATATATTTTACTTAATTTGAAAGTTTGCACCCACTAGTTTCATGATTATTTAACATGGCTGTGGCTCTTCGCGTTCTCTAACTGTGATAGAAAGAAGGAAAGTGGGTAGATCATAGGATCATTATGCTGGTCTTAAAAAGAATCTATTTCAGAAAAGGCAACCTAATCTGACTTTTGTAATGGTGATGATATGAAGTTTCTACGACCTTTTTTTGTCTTCCTGTGGCTCTTTGCAGCTCTATTTCCAATAATGATTGATGGTACACACCATGTGAACTGGAAAAAAAAAATCACATTAAAAAATCTTACTATACAATGCCTGAAAAGAGAGATGGAACTTTTATTTTCAGGGCAATTCTCTAAAAGTAGAGCAGTCCTTAATATTACACAGAATTCTACATGATACTCAAAATAGGAAGCCCTCAGATATCAAACCAAATTTCATCTTCTTAAATACCCTTGTTATCTAAATTATCCTCATACCTCCCCCACCCCTTTTTTTGGTAGAAACTCTAGTGAAATTGTGCATAAAATAGATACGCTACCATGAAATTTACCTGCAAATATCTAGCCAACAACAGAACCAACTCTGAGTTTTTGAGCTATCCCTATTTAGATTGGATTCCCCAAATTCAACAGCGTGAATGAAATAGAATATAATTTATTTACTTACTTTGAATTTCATTTTTTCAAAAATCTATAATTAATTTTTATTAAAATATTTTATTCCAAGTTTAAGAAATAAAATTAAAATGGTGTATTTGATCTGGAGTAAACTTTTTTGCTCTTCCTTTTGGAGAGTGGCTTAAATAAGGGCCCATGACAGGAATGCTGTTTGTTTTTCACAAAAGTTGTTTGTGATTTCAGGTACCCTTGGGAAATCTCTTGATCAGTTTCACATCTGTTCCTGTCAAAGTGGGTGCTAAGATACCGGTCACCCAGCAACCATGTCCAAGAGGGAATTGGGCCGATAATAACTTCAAAAAGGAATGACAGATGCTAGATTAGGATGAAAGACAAAACGCATGAAAAATGAGCTTGTTAGAATCAAAAATTTGTTCAAGCACCTTTATGCAAATTAAATGAATATTGAATATTTGCATGCAGTAATTTCTACTTTTTCATTTGATTGAAAAGAATAGTGCATTTAAACTCACAAATGTGACTTCTTTCTTTTGTACTAATTAACATACAAAGCAGAATCTATTTTTAAAAAATCAGATTAGCCACCTGGGTTCTTAGATCTCTACTAAGTATATTACAATTTTTTTTTATGAAAATGGTACTTTTTAAGAAGACTTGGTTTATCTAAGTTTTTCATAATAGTCACATGTGAATTAAGATTATTTTAGATGAATATAAATCCATTTCTTGAGAAAGCATTTCAAAAGTAACCTTATCCTGTTGTCCTTGAAATTGGTTAATGTACATTAATAAAAGATCAGTCAAGATGAGTTCACACCAAAAGCACAGACTTCTCATTGACTGGTTAAATAACAATGCATTAAAGTAAAGCAAAGTGCTGTACCCGAAAAGAAAATAGGCAGGAAGATCACTTCAAAATTTAAGATGCTCTTTGATACATTACCAGTTTTTCCATTGAACTATTCACATACTAATCAGAATTTAGAAGGGCCTGATAAAATGTAGTGATTGAGAGAGGTTTCTGAGTCTTGGTTTAGCAATGTCTAATGTGGTCACGTAGAGAAATTGATTTTCTTCAGAAATTAATTAATTTTTCATATCGCCCTAAGCTGCAGTTAAAAAGAGTGCATACTTGTCTGTTTTTTCCAGAAATATTGCCTAATCATATTAATACCATTGCCCCAAGGATGAAAAGATAATTGTACAAATGCATTTGGAAATATGTATCACTGAGTATTTATGATTAAATTATGCAAATGACC
This sequence comes from Lepilemur ruficaudatus, assembly GCA_963574885.1. Taxonomy (NCBI): domain Eukaryota; kingdom Metazoa; phylum Chordata; class Mammalia; order Primates; family Lepilemuridae; genus Lepilemur; species Lepilemur ruficaudatus. The sequence goes on along the minus strand of CAUYRT010045268.1, from coordinate 80,531 downwards.
CAGCTCTCATCCTTTCCAGACGCAGATTGTCTAATTAGGATTGATATGCTGAATAGATGTTCCAGAATTTGAATACAAGCATGTCCAAGGAGCAGAAAATTGGAAATGACAAGGCTGAAATCCAAAGAAAAGTGTCTTTAGTTTCTATACTTTGTTAATGCTGTTAGCAGTTGAGGGTTTCCCCCCCCTTTGGCTATTTTGTGGCTCATATGTGCTTATTAGAAATAAGTATGCAAAATGAATTGAACTTTAGCCAATAGCATTTTATTTCTACTTGGTGCTTATTTAAAAATAATAATCTCTTGGTCATTCAAAGAGAACACCACTGTTAAGTTGCTTTAAACAATGTTAACTTACCCTTAATTGGGTGACTTGTTTTTGTTTTTTTTTTTAACTTCCTCTGAATTGGTGTCCTAGCTTTATTTGAAAACTAGCTTTCCAAACTTAATGGTATACCAATACAGTAATTCCTAAGGATATGCTTTCTTGAATCTATAGTTCATTCACTTAAATCCCTATCTTCTTGTAGTTGGAGAAAACTGTTTAAGCTACAGTTCTGATTAGGAAAAAAAGAAGCAGTACTTTAAGTGTAACAATGTTTGAATGTGAGATCCTCAGCAGGCTTTCTCCCTCATTGATTACACTCATTCATCTCAGATGGAGGGGTGGTGGTGAAGAGCAAGGAAGGGACTGAACTGTCAGGACTCCAGCCTTTGTTAAGCAGCGGGTAGTCACTGCCTCTGAACCCGGCTGGCTCCTGCTTCCCATCTGCAGGATGATGGATTGCTATGTTTAATACATTTCAGCTTTTGTGTGTCATAGTGTGGACAGACAGTACTATCAGTGATTTCAACAGTGATTAGGAAACCGTTTCAAACCACTCCTATTGGCCAGACAGCTTCCAGGAATGTGGGATGAAACATACTCATTGGCACTCTTGCCATGTAAACGTGTAGTTTAACTAGGTGGGGATTGTGCACTCACTGTTTAAACCAGTGCAGAATCCCACGGAGAATTACTAGACTACATATCCATTTAGAACAAAACTACACAAGACAATATTAGGAACATCTGTAGGCCCAAGTTTAAGATGGATTTGCATTCTTTATATAGTAACAGCACATGCTTAATGTCAAGACTGGAGTTCATAGACTATCATGTCAATTGTTGCTATGCCTATCAATGTTGAGCTATTTTGCTATATGATGAATGTAGAATGTGAGAACTATGTTAAAGCAATAAGACATGACGTGGCATGTGCCATGCTGGGATTTGCTGAGCTGTGGGTGCTTTGTGGTTCATAAGCCCAAAGGGTGAATGATTTCAACAACCAGAAAACCACTACATACCAGCTCAATTTTCTCCCTAGAGTGGCTTATTCTATTTATAAAGCTGATGCTAAGAAAGTACAATTGACTAAAGGAAAAGAAACTACTCTTTAAAGCCATTAATAACATAGGCAAAATTTTATTTCAAGAACGGAACATAAGAAATCGAATTGGTAAATAGTACATCAGTATTTCCCAATTATAATGTAATACACCAAATGTAGTGTAAATTATAACGTAAATTATAAAATGCATTATGAACATGGAGTATCTACTATCTTAGTAAATAGGTAATTATCAGAATGTAATACAGCCAAAGTTCTGAAACAAAAATCTAAATTAGGGGAAGCTACTTGTTTTCAATTGATCTCTATTAAGAGTAAAAGTAAAGAAAAAGTTTAAATGGTCAGCTGCAAAGGTTTGATGAGAATATGGACTTCAGATCCTAGATTATATTTTGTCTTGCTGATGTAGTTCTGATACTGCACGATTTTCACCTAGGATCCTTTCAGTAAAGACTTCTGGTTTTGAATGTGTGCTTGAAGCATACTCACAGATGCACACATCACAACACAAATGCACACGTACACACACATTGCATTTCTTTTCAACCAGTTTAACAGCTAAACTTTTTGGCATTTTAATATTGCTGATTTGGTAATAAAGACAGGTGATACTGTACTTCCTGATAGAGTTATACAAATATTGATATATTTTACACATTTTTATTATTTGTTTTAAGATTATTGAAACAGTGCACAGCTTAAAAATTATGCATTCATTTAGCATATTCCAAAGAAGTCATTTGTCAGAGTAAATCAAAGGTAGTGATCATATATACTTTTGTATAAAAATTATATAACTGGGCTTAAATCAATCTGCATTTTTAAATCATAGCTACTCACAATTTATATAGCAAATATATAGTGAAATAATGTACTACGCCTCAACATTTTTGTACTGCATAATCATTCTAATGTGTGGTTGTCAAACTTTCAGTAGTGGAGTATTGAGTAGTCACTTATTGCCTTCATAGTGGTGGGTGGGGGGCGGGCAGGGAAGTGGCAGAATGTTTATTGTTTTCTAGAAGGATAAGGTAAAGGGGGGAAGCTATTAGCAGGTCACATCTCCTAAAATCACTGTGATGTGAGGAATTTTCTATCAAGTCAAAGGGAAATGCACCGTTCAGGCTACGTGAGTTAAGCTTCCCAGCCTTGAGCTTATAGTGGAAGACTGAATGGAAGGGTAAGGGGGTGTTGAATAATACTCTGTTCAAAAGTAGAGCTGTGTCATTGAGTGGTCATAAATTACTCTGCTTATATTCCTTCCTTTAACTATTTGTTAAAAAATTTTAAGGAAGTAGTTAATAGTCAGTAGAGACTTAGGATACAGGACCTGGTTGGGGGATAGACCTTAAGGAAAGGAAAGGAGCATTTATACCATGTCAGTGCTATAGACTGCCCCACCCCCCTACCGACGTAGGGAATAGAATTACTTGGCAAATTCAGATGTCTATTTTGCCCACAGATGAACCTGTTTGGGCTATTCCAAATTGGATCTTGTGCAACGTTAGGAGTGTGTGTGACTGTATGCATGTATGTGTGCATACACACAGCTGCATGCGCACTCCTAGGTTGCCAACCCTTGTTATACACATTGTTAGTCTTTTGTTTAGTTAAACACCATAATTACAAAGTAATACAACTCATTTGTCTTACTATAGTTAAATAAAGAAAAAATTTGTGCTGGAAACTAAATGAATGAGTTTCTCATGAAGCTAAATGAATCAGTTTGCTGTCTGGAAATGGTTTGGAGTGGAGGAATATTAGAATTTCCTCTGATCTACTCCATCCGTCTCTAGCCACAGTGTGGGTACACTGGCTTCTGCACGTGGGCACAACAGCTCTGGTCTTGGCATCTAGCTGTTACTGTTTGGTAGATCCACAGACTAGGGGAAGTAGAGAGTCAGGCCAGCAAGTTCAACTTCTTATTTCTCCGTAGCTTCCTATAATGAGTCCACCTCTAATGAGGTGAATTACTACTGCATGAAAAAGGAGAAAAAAGGCTTTTGACCATCTTAGCTAATAAATCACATTGACTGCCTGGCTGATCAGATCAATTGTGCATAAATCAGTGCCTCAGAGAGTCTTAAAATAAGATTCTACCAAGACCAATTGATCCATGGGCTTGTGTAAAGGCATGGTCTTTTGCCTATAGCAAACTGGAGTCCACAACGTTGAGACTGTTACATGCTGTCAAATGTTGAAATGAATGTTTCAGATCTCAGAGGCATGGCTCTGATGGGTAAGATACTTGTGGCTGTCAACTGAAATGTTTTTGTCTTCTCCAGTTCACATTTGTTAGTTAGGTTAGCAAGAAAATTTAATTATTCATCCGTACACAAAAACTCGGTTTTTAAAGCATTGGCAATAAGTATCATTCTTAGGATTTGTTTCTGACAAAAATATCTGTCACACTGGATGGAGGAAGGACAGGCTTGTAGCCCTGGCTTGGGCAGTGCAAATGCATTACATGTAACCAAAATGTTTGTACCCCCGTAATATCCTGAATAAATTTAAAAAAAAATAGATGACAAGTGATCAAATGACACTTTTTTTAAAAAAGAAGTTAATTGTCATTAATATCCAAGGGAAGTAATTATCACAGTAGCTGTTGATTTGAGATTTACTCATATAGACACCTTAGAGTCATAAGAAGAGTTAGGAAACTTGATTCCACGTTCCGATTGTATGTTATCAGTTGAGGGATGTTAGATTATCAACCTGAAACTCCAAATTCTCAAGGAGGTTGTGTGGATAGGAATGTGATAATAGTTATTTGAAAATACTTCAGAAATTGTGAGGCATGTTTCAAGAGTTGTTATCTGTTTAGAATTCCCAATTGAATTTTTAAGACATCTTTTGCCAGCATCGCTTACAAAGCATAAAGAAAAATCTATTTTGGTTCTTGATATCACACCTTATTATTCTTTCTAAGGAATACCAATTAAGTCATAATAATTAAAAAGAATTTGTGAATTAGGAAAAACTATGAAGTCCTTTTATACATATAATATTTCTTAAAATTTTATTAGCAGTAACTTCTATAGATATTTTGAATAATAGATTAACATAGTTAAATCTTTGAGAAGCAAGATAAGACAATATAGTCATAACATACATACAGGAAATAACTTATTTTATTTTGGAAGAGAAAGATTTCAATATCTGTAGTAACTGTTCTGCAATTCTCCATGAAAGCAGGAGATTCTACAGAAGTTTAAGTCAGGTAATATTGCATCTTTGATTTCCTTTTAAGTTGGCTACAGCATTCTATGATGGCTAAGTCTCCAGAATTTTCTTAAACTAAATACATAGTTTATAATTATTGTGTACCAAGCATCTCAAAATTCCACAGGTGATTATTTTGTGTGGTCTCCTATTTTGAAAACAATTTGAGATGAGGATTCAAACATCTTAACACAATTTGGTGCCTGGCAAATATTTTGTAAATTCATCAATATAACAGTGTTCCCTGTATCAGAATACTATTGTTCTGCATTTGTCTGTAGATTTATGACAATGTCTTATGTAATAAGCATTGTTTTTCCCTTGTTATACTGTGAAATTTAGTAGGTTGTTGAAATTGGATCTGATTGATTTTCTTCTTGGCAATTGTCTACAAAACATCCCTTGTCTAAAATTCATCAGGAGAAATCCAGGTGGACTTCTTTTGTTGCATTTTTCTTTACTTACTGAAAATTTTGAAATATTTGTGATCAACTGTTAACAGTTTGAAATGTAGCTATATACTTTCTCATAGAAGATGGGCTGTTTCTCAAATTGATCAATAGATTTTATAACTTGAATGAATTTAATTTCTAGTGACTAATAATTACTTTGCAGTATTACTATAGAGTTATTTTGCATCTAGGTTTGCTAAACCCCTCAGGTACTACCTGGCACATAGTAGGCACTCATTACAGGTGTAATTGACTTCCTTATAGGAATTTTGTTTGCATATTATTGAATTACATGAAAATGTTGTAATGAAATTTTTCACTATAGAGAGTTGTGGTTATGACTAAAATTAAAGCACTAATAGATATGTAGATGTTTTAGATTTCTCTATAGAAATAAAAACAAACAAACAAAAGTATATTTAACACTAATCTTAGGCAGCGGTTCCCAGCCTTTTTGGCACCAGGAATGGGTTTCAGGGACGACAATTTTTCACAGGTGGCCGGTGGAGGGTGGAGGAGTTCTAAGGCCTAGTCCCTAACAGGTGTCCGTGGGGCCACAGGTCCGTGGCTGGAGGGTTGGGGACCACAGCTTAGGGTATCTTTAATTCCTGAGTACTTCTCATATGCCCCTGGTAACTTAAACACAAATATTTAAACTTCATATAAGTTCATACTCATGATTTTATAAGATTGAGGTTTTATCTTTATCTTAATTAGCTTTTATCTATCAGATTAAGTATGAAAGGTCAGAAAATACATAATTTTTAAATAGCTAAACATTTGAATTGAGTGGCCAGACCAAAAATAAGAGTATATGTATTTGCAGTTTGATACTTACATGCTACTATTCTTAGTGTTTGTTAGGAGTTATATTGCATTTTAAGTATGTGGTCACCTTTAGTCCCTATAACAGCCATCAGAAGTAGGTTATAACTACTACTTTTAAAGATGAGAGCACTGAAGATCAGAACAGTTAATTTACTTGCTTGAGGATACACAGCTAGTGCATGGCAACTGGAGGATATGGAACCCAAGCTGTCTTATTCTAGAACGTTTATTTCCTATTATATTGTCCTATTCAAATAGTACTTAACCAATGACTCTAATTAGATTGCAGTGTAAATATTATAAATTATTTGGAAATAATAATATACCTTTTATTAAAAATTATTCAATGTGTGTGTGTGTTCTGTGTGTCTGGAATACTAGTGTGGGAAGTAATACTTTTTTCAGCCGGTTAATTATGCTTTATAGCAACTTAGTTTTATGACTAAACTTAATATTATTTGTAGTTCTAAGACTTTTAGAAACATTTTTACAACATAGATGTAGAGCAAGCCAGTTGTAATTTTTTCTTCATGTGAAATAGAAAAATTAATATATAAGAATAACTGGATTATTATTTATTATAATTACAGTCCTTTCTTTACAGCTTTTAATTCACCCTCCATACCTGTTTTGTTTCACAATTCCATCTGAGTACTACTGTCAGAGTAAGCTACTGTGATTACTAAGTTTGTATAATTCCCACTAAATTTAAATAGGTTATTTTTAAAAGCTTGAAAACCATTCCTTCAGACATATAATTGGAGTGTAAACATGACTTTGTGGCAGATAAAGCCTACTATAGACAGAGTTTGTAACAAATTTTCGATCTAGTTTTTAAACTGAGATGTAACTATAGAAATTTTGGGGTGGGCTCTGGTTTTCTTCACATGCTGTTCTTTGGAATCACCTTCATCATTCCACGTCAATGATACACCTGTACCTTCTTCCATTCAGGTAGTTTGCCATTTTTTTGATGTCTTTAGATTATTGTTATTATTCTTTATTTTTCACAGCAGAAAAGGTACTTTTAGCACACTAAAATTTTCGCATACTCATATTTCATGTGAAGAACTTGTTTATCAGATGGCACATTTCCATGATGTGCAGGTCCCTTGGTGGGGTAGTTCTTTTCTTTAGTCATCTTTGTTTAGTCCCTTTAATCAAGTGTGGGAAATAATGCTTTTTCACCAGGTTAATTATTATGTGGGGAAAGTGATGGAACTCCTGTTCCAGGATATCTGCAGTTAAGGTAAGGAGTCGACTGTGGCATAGCTGAATGTTTTGAATTTTTCTGTTAATGTTTAGTGTCTCATCAAAATCTCGAATAATAAAAGATCATGCATAAATGATATATTGCATATATCAAGAACAAAAGATTACCATTGCTCACTAATTCAGGAGAGGAGGTATAGTGTTTATGCGTAACAATTAGCGATGACTCCTGTCATTTTAGTGGTGCTGAATTACATCAACTGTATGTTGAAAAAGTGAGGAGGGCCTTGATGTTTCTGAATTTTTTTTGCCTATTTATAATTGAACCCAGTGGTGGACCAATTACATTTCCCATTGCCACTCTCTTACCCCTGCCTTGATTGCTTGTTGGGATTATTTTTACCATTTACTCCCAACCTTGTATCATTTCAAACTAACAATATTATGTGAAATTAAGTAAATTTGTGGAAACCTCAGTAGTCATGCCTTAAAACATAACAGAATCATTCAGTTTTAAATTCTTTTAGTACCTGCTCTTGGAAGTTTCAAACCTTTACTTCTTCCTTCATAACTTTCAGTGCTGAGAGTCAGGTGAGGGGCCCTTCTGTGGAAAGACAAGGATGTACAGAAAGAAGCAGTGCCATTTACACGTCCTCTAGAGACTTCTTTCTTAATGGGCTGCCTTTGTCCTTTTTCTCCTATGCAATTTGATTCTTTACATTTATGACTTCCCTCGGGCAATAATTGTAATGCTTTGCAAATAGTATGGTCATTTAAATATTTGTAAGGAATAAATGCACCTGGTTTAAGCAATGGGCAAAGCTGCCTGAAACCTGCACCATAAATATATTAATATCTTCCTATATGACCTTGATACAATGTGTGGTTGGCATGCTTTCCTTTGGTTCAATATACTGTTACATTAAAAAGCACCACAATTGGGTTTTGCTATATAATGTATTTGAAGTGAACGTTTATCGTTGCTTGAGTATGTCTGATAAACAAGAAAAGCTTCTTGAGGAATTGCAGACTTCGTTGTGATAGGGCAAATTTGGAACTTAGAGTATTATTGCTTTTCAAAATCAAATAGAATCCTAGAAGCATCATTACTATACTTTTAATAACTTTCAAGTGATGTAGGACAGTAAGGAAGAAGCCATATACATTTTTCATAGTGCAGCAGTTTCAACATTTACATGATAGAAGCACGTCTCTTCCACAAACTATGAAATATTATTGAAATTAAGATTCCCATTAAACAAACCATGCCTCACCTGAGCATTCACCGAGTTAGCCAGTGCTAAACAAGACACCTGTTTGACAAGTCAGAAGAGTAATAATACCTATTGATTGTGAAATCACTTTGAGCCTGTTGTCAACCTTGCTGAGTAAATTGTAAGGAGAAATATTTTATTATTTTAAAATTTGACTTTGATAGGTGAGTATTTAAATATCTTGTTTTTATTTTCTTTCCTTCTTACCTCCACTAGCAATTCCCCATAAGCCTTCAATCCTTTATCATTTTATTTCCAGCTCTCCTTGGAATTCATGCTCTTTCTCTGCTTCTCACGTTATTCTGCTATCAGTGTCCTTTAAAAAATTTACACTATAAAATGTTTTTTCCTATTCTGCTATCAATATTATTGTTTGTGCACTTACTGTACACCAGGCACTAATCTGAGTACATTTCTTATCTCATTTAACCCTCACAGCAGTCCTATCTCCATTTTACAGAGGGGGATACTGAATTGCAGAGAAGTTAAATAAATTGCCCAAGGTAAGAGGTACTAAATGAGTTGACCTCTGGCTCTCTGATTCCAAATTCTACACTCTTCACTACACTGTACTTCTAACCTAACATGAGTTGGGTAACCCATTTGAGCTTCAGTGTTCTTACTTGTCAGCCAGGGAGCCTAATACCTAAGCAACAAGGTGAAGATTTGAGGAAAGGAGATTGAATTATTGAAATTAAATGAAACGGCATTTGTAAACTACATAGAGGTTAGTAAGAATTCATTAATTGTCCTTTGCCGTTTTCTTTTTCCCAGTTTCCCAGGTCATACTTAGGAAAGAGGAGAGATAGAATTAGCCCTTCCAGTAGAAAAGTCAGGGTGCCCAACCTCCTGGAGGCAGTTCTACAGTGACCTTAGCAAGCTATAGATTGGTTTTCCCCATTCCTAGACAGTCCAGTCCTACTCAGTAGCAGCATTTATCTCCAGTGTCACAAACAGCTGTGCTTGTTTAAGTGAGACAACCACCATCAAGAGCAGACTCAAGGCTGGCAGCTGTAACTAAATTTAATTTTCACCTACGTTTCACAGTTTATTCATGGTGAGAAGTGCTTCTATTCAAGCATCCTTCCAGTGAGCTACGAAAAACAGGCATATCCAGCCTCTGACAAAGAACTTAAACTTTGGGTTTTGCTAGAGGTAAAGTTAAATAAGAAATTGATTCTTCTTTAGAAAATAGGTAGTAGCCACGATTAACCAACTTCTTACTCACCCCCTCTTCTCCCCACCCTTCCCAGCGTACAATTATTATGTATCAATTAAAAATGATAATAAAAGCAAAGAAAAAGAAAATAGGCAGTTATAGTGGTTTGAGCTGTCACACACCACATATAAGTATTAAATTATTGTATTAATGCTGTTAGAAATCCTGGGAAGAAAATATTGCAGTAGATGGAAGGCAGGTTTAGAAGATAAATAAATAAAGTGGTTCAATATTTACAAGCTTTTCTTAGTTAAAATCTTGTAATTTCATGGCATCCATATATTTTAGGTTTCAGAAAATATATGGCTGCCAGGAAAATGAAGGCCCTCCTCATGAAGGTTACCCTATTTAGGATTCTTCTAAAACATCCAACAAAATACCTCCTTAGGTTTGTGAAACAACTGTATCACCATAATCTATGTATAGGCTAAGAATTTTTTGTGTGTGTTCTCTCTCAACTTTGCACATGCCTTTTATCTTAGTAAGACAGAGAAAGAAGTGATACACCCTTCCAAGTCCATAAATCATGTCTATCTTGGAAATTGAAGCTTAAAGACATGAATATGAAGAAAATTAAAATCAAATTTATCTGCACAGATATTGGTGCGGCCATTAGAAGTTACGATGTTCTTTTTACATACTTTATTGCCTTGCTCTATTTTCGCTTTATCACTTTCTTTTCCTTTTATTCATTTTGCGTTTTCATTATTCTTTATCCTAACTTTGTAATATGAGCAAAGGATACATCTACATTAATGAATTTAAAGCTTCTGGAACTAAAGCAAAATAATCAGGCATAAATATGCAAAGACCTAGAATGAGAATGAAAAAAAATGTTATTTTTCAGAGATTGTAAACTGGCCTGGCTGGAGATTAGGATACATCTATTAATCTGTTGTTGGGAGATTGGGCTTGACATGTAGGCCCTCACCAACTCGGGAAGGGCCCTCTGTGATATAATTAAGGAATCTGAACTTTATATTGTAGAAAATAATAAATCATTGACAGATTTTTTTTCAATTGAAGGGCTTTTAATTAGGGGAATGATATGATTGGATTTGTGTTTTGGATAGATACCTCTGTGACCTTCAGAAGGTTGAATTGGAGGTATTTTAAACTAGAGATTTTTATAATCGGTTTGAAATAACTAAGTGGTCAGTTTAAGGCAGCTGTAGTGGAGGTAGAGGAAAGAACATAGATTAAAAAAACTAAAATGGAAAGACTGAATGACATGTTTGGTGAAAGGGTTAAAAGTAGGTTAACATTAATTCTCTAGTTTTGGGTGAACAGTATTGTCAGGGGAGGGGAAGGTTTGGTGAAGATAAGTAATTCCACTTTGAAGGCTTTGAGTTTGAAATGCTTGTGAATTATCCAGGTGGTACTGGACACGCGATCTGGAATTCAAGGAAAATGTCAGGGAAGGAGCCCTAGATTTTGGTGTAAGGTTTTATAGGAAGTTCAAAGTGGGAGTCAGGAGCTGTGAGTTGTAGCCATAAAATAATGAATGGAGTTATGGAGTTTTTAGACAGATTTCAAAATTAGTCTATGAATTGATAGTATTTTAATAATTTCTTTATGATATTAAAAACAGATTTTTTTGTCTGTCTTCTGGTTTCAAATAACTTTTTGGAAACCGCATATTAACTTTTACAAGAAAAAAAGCATTCTTAATAATTCTCAGAGGTCAGATATTATTTTTCCATTATGAATTATTCAAAGTTAAATGGAAGTCAAACACAGAGAGACCTGCAGAGAGCCCGTCTTGCTATGCTGCTGAGTCATGACTGTGACTCTAAGAAATACCTTTATTATGTTTGATTCTAAGCTTGCAATAATAACTAGTGTCAAAAGATGGGAACATTCTGCACCGGAATTTGAAAAATACCATTGAATCAAAATGAAAGCTCTGTTAACAGAGTTCACCTTAAACTCTAAGCTGACCTTTCAGGAGGAAAGCTGCTACAAACCACAAAGGTAGTCTCGGTGGAAGGCTGCAGCAGATTCAGTTTGCACAGCATGCCTGTGGATGGACGCTGGCTGATTTAATCCAGTGCTAGTGGGTAGGGCAAGGGTAAAAGGATAGTGCCTTTAAGACAGACAATCAGGAACAGCAAATGAAAATCATGGTACCATTGAAAAAGTGAAAGAGCATGATTTAGTGTAAATCAGTCTCAACATTAACAAGCTAAAATTGCTTCAAAATTACTTTTTAACTTGACATACACCAGACGGCTTATAAACAATAATGCTTTTGGTGACATGATTCTGTCAAGGATCGATACCAGAATTTGGTTTCACTATATCTTTGTCTTCCTGACAATTCTGTTAATCTTTAGTATTTTAATTCTTAGAGTCTGTATAAAATAAAGACTCTTTGATTCACTAAATTGGTAAGTTTGTGTGTGCACAAAATGTCTTTGTGGAATAAGAGAACATACTTATAATCTGAAACAACCTAAAACGCTGTATCTATATGTAGAATAATCTGTAACTCTTACTGAACTCTTGTTTTGCTAAAATTACTCCATTAAGTGATTCCTTAATACTGCCCCAAAATTATAACCAACAATATTCCATCTGTAAATGCTGAAACATCTATCAACTCATTATTAACCAAAAATATCCCACCTCAGAATAAAAGTATACCTGTTTTGTTCTTAGTTTTTGAATTTATATTTCTTTTTATTTCTGCTGACTAATAATTAAATGTAATACCAACATGGTTTTGAAGTTTAAGCTATTCTAGCCTTTTGTAGGTAGACACTTCTCAGAATTGTCATGCTGACATATCTGTTCTTTCTGCCATCATTCCTTTCCTCTGATAAGGTCATTATGGATTTGATTGAAGAAGGAGTGTAAATACTGTTAATTTTCAGGGTTTACCAATGTCAACTATCTATGTTTTCTACCTGCCTGGAAGAAGCAGTGATAACTGGAAGTAGTAATTACTCAAATTTCTAGCACGGCTATTTATCACACTCTCACCACTTCACTTCAGCCAGGTGTTAGAAAACATAGTTTTAAAATGCTAGTTTACAGTTAAATAAATAAGACCATTACTGAATGTGTAGATACAAGATATTTTTATCTATCACTGAAGTGGTGCATTTCGTAGTAGGTCTACCCAGAAACTTTCAGTAAAATAAATGTTTTCATATATTATCATGTATGTAACATTACACAATACATAGATTTAATTAAAAATAAATTCCAAATGAGGGAGTATATTTAGTTTATATTAGCTTAAATTTTCCACTCAAGAAAAATGCATGTTCATTTTCCCCTTAATATTTTATCTCGTATTAATCTCCTTTTACTACTAGAATTAAGAGACCTCAGAATAATGTGTATGTATATATACGAAGTGATGAAAACTACCTTTCTTCTATCTATTCAATGCACATTTGTTGTGATAGGCATTTCCACTAGGTGATTTGGATATACCAGTGAATATAACCCATAAAAATCCCTACCTGCATGGGGTTTATATTCTAGCAGTCACGGTTGAAGTGAAGAGTGAGCCAAGAAATAATTAGCATAATAAATAAGCAAATTACGTATTTGAAGGCAATAAATACAATAAAAATAGATCAGAGTGAGGGAGTTTGACTTGTGGGTAATGGGAGAGTTGAAATTTTAAATAAAGTGATCAGAATGAGGCCACCCTCATTGAGAAAATGACTTTTGAGTCAATATTTGAAGGAGATGTGAAGAGCTCAAAGGCACTTTAACAAAGCTCATTTTTCTGCATTTTCTCTGGCTTTGATTTCCAGCTTAGTAGAGGAGAGAAGCAGGAAGTATGGATCAGAGATAATGCAATAAAGCTTTTCATTATCTACAAGTAGGGAAAGATTAATTTTTTTCCTGCAATTCTAAGGGACAAGAACGTCCTATGTATGTTACAGATAAAAACTAGGTTTTAATATTTTGTCTCTACCACTTGTTGCCTCTGGGATCTTAGGCGAGTTCTTTAAAATCTACGAGCTTCCTTGTTATATTAAATGAAATCATGCATATTAAACACTTAGCACAGTGACTGACATAATAAATACTCATAAACATTATTAACTTTTTCTTTAATATTTTAATCTTGTTTTTAAAAATGTAAAATCTTCATTGCCTACCAAATGGAGCTTTCTTCCCAAAGAGAAATCAGTGAGCATCTAGAATATTCTATAATGATACATTATTTTTCTGTATGGTCAAAGGAATAAAATGTATGATTTGGAATACTTTGGCTAGGCTATATTTATTATTAGGCAATACTTGATCAGGACAAGGTAAGATTATTACCAATACCCCAATCTGAGTACCCAAGATAAACTCTATATTAAAGGATTCTGTCCTTATTTGGAGTGACAGAAAAATATTTTAATTTTTTAAGTTGGCAAATAGACTGCAGTAATTACCAATCACTTATTTCTGTGTTAAGAGATGTAAATATGATATAAATATCCTAAATACAATAGAAGATTTCCAGGTCCAGGGGATTTTAAAAGATAGTAGAACATTTAGAAAATCAGTCTATTATGCTTTAATGTAAACTTCTTTCATTTTTTTTTCTTTTTGCTAGAAGATTGACTTTTATCACTTCTTTCCTCCCTTCACAGAGTGGCATAGATAAGCATAAAATTTATTGAGCAAATTGGGACACTTTTGAGCATAAACAGAGACAATATTAATAATTATGTTGGGACAACAGGAGTAGTTTATGCCTGTTGTACATAATAGGGATGTATAGTTTGTGGGGCAGCTTTTTTTTTTTTTTTAACCAATACATAAAAAATCTAGCCAGTAGCTTAGGGATGAACAGTTTTTGAAAAGTCTGAGATAATTGTTACCTCTGGGATAATTTGAGGAGAGAAAACAAAATTACCTTACTTGGAGGCAGGCCAGGAGAGCAGAGTTTTTACCCTTGTTTTTTATTTTCATTTTAATAAGTGTCAGAGTTTCTCATGAATGACAGTTGATTAAAAGCTCATTTTAACTCAGACTTCTCCATACAACATCTTTTCTTTGGTTTAACTTCTTCAAGTCCTTTTGCTCTGTTTCTTGTATTTGTGTACAACTCAGTAGACAAGCCTTTATTTGCCTTGGCAAGCCCTAGGTATTTTATTCATTAAGTGTCAGGCCAGTTTCTTTTCTAACAGACTGGTAGTTACTGTTTCAAATATCTGTATTTGGCCTATTTTGGTCTTATTGTGACTCTATGAGCCAACATGCCCAAAGTTTTTCTCAAAGTTTTCACCAGCAAATATATTGGAAGAATAATGAATTTCAGAGGGAAGTTGGGGAGAAATGGGAAAAATTTTGGCAAGCTTGCTTTTTTGTCTTCTTGTTCTCTGTTTGATTAGCACATTCCTGGGCAGTTCTTCAAGGTTACATTTCTCTCTCACTGCTCCTGGACAGCCACTGAGAGAAAGACTAGGTGGGAAAAGGTAGGAGTAGAAAAAGCAGAGGGAAAAAACACAATTTCTGGGGTTTTCAGAATACTAACAAATATGTCAGTATCTATTTGGCTTCCAAAAATCATGCTGTTTCTCTGATTCTCAACACAAAAATGTATGCAGCATTTCTGTGATCTCAAGTGGGCGTTATGCCCGGTCTCATATTAAAGTCACAATTTTTGAAATGGGAAAAACTAAACCAGTCTTAATAATGCATCAAAAAAGTCCTTTGCTCCTGAAATGCTAAGGTGGGTCCACCCTTTATAAAGAGAGTAAATGGGTCAAACGTAGGCTAGGGGGGAGTGTAGCAAGATAACAGAGGCATTAAAATTGTGTGGAATTATATGCTGAATTCTTCAGGTTCTGACTTCATTCTTGGGACTACTTTCTTTTATATAGACAGTGATTCTGGAAATAACGTCCCATAATAGTATTTCAGAGGTGCTCTTGGGCACAATAGCTTTAGATAGTGGAGATTAGGTAGATATTCGGGGTCTTACTTCACGGGCTTGTTATATGAGAACCTTCGCATCATCCATTTTGCCTCTAATCACATTTTCCATTTCTGGTGTGTGCTTCGCTCATAACCCTGTTTTTATATCGTAACACTTGCTGTATCAGCACCCGTTCTCTTTTCAGTGCTCAATTTTAAACAGCTTCATTATGAAAAATATAGTACTTAAAAACATGGCACAAATGTGTATTACTTCAGCAGAAGATAAAGAGATTATTGAGAAGTGCACTGACTGCTGAAGTAACTTTGTCCTAAGGGGCATTTCACTATTTTAATTGATTTTTTTCTGTCCATTTTATTAAGAGTCCTCGGAGAAGGTAAATGGTAGGTTACCTCCTGGAAACATACTTTTGTAAAGTTAAACATTTTTTCATTATTTCAAAATAGCTTATAATGATGAATAAAAAGATGAGGCTCAGTTAGTTCTAACTCTAGCTAGGGTCTACTTGATTTTTAAATATCATGTACTATTTGGGAAAATTAATGTAAGTTTTACTTTAATACAGTAGCTTTTTGACAAAACTAGGGATTAAAACATATTGTGTCAATTGCTATTAAAACATTTTAAAACATTTTCTTATTTTATCTTCACAAAGCCATTCCTGGCCCAAATTGCATGAGACAGTCAAAAGGTCTTCAGACGGAGTCTCCCACTGCTTTGAGTTACAAAAGTTTAGTCGACTACATAGTCTTATAAATCTCAAAGGTTCAAAGGTTTATAAAGCCCCCAGGCTCTGTTGCCAAATCCCAGAGCTGGTGTGGGCTCTGAGTTGTGGTGTTCATGCAAGTTCAGATATAGTTAAGTTCAAATAACATCACTCCCACCTGAAATAAGGATTCTTTAAAAAACAATTATGATGTTACATGATATGTTTGTAAATCTCCATTTTAGTCTATCAATGTTGTTTTCCATGATCCCACTTATACTTCAAGTGGTAGCATGCACAAATTAGATTTATGAACATTTTTAAATAAAATTCGGTTTACATTTATTTTTTTCTTGTATATAGAAGGTAAAGTTACGTCTTTGTCATCTAAAGAGAGAGAGACAAAGTAAAAGGGATGAAAGTATGACAGCTTCATGTGTCTCTCTAAGAAAGTGACCCGTGTCCAGTAGACCACAGAAGCCGTAACTCAGTGGGTCTAGGGACCTGGGTGCAGGCACAACTCACTGGGCCTCACCAACTTTTTTGGCCCAAGTGCTGCAGATGGATCTGATTCTCTGGGATTCTCTTGCATCAGTGTTACCTCTTCCCTACAAAGTATTTTCTTTGTGTGTAGCCTTTAAGACTTTTTCTTCCTATAGTTCTAGGAAAATTCTGAAGGGGGGAGCAATTTTCCTGTTAACATCTTTTTGAAGCCATATGGACTTCATTTTTTAAAAAATAAAAAAGGGGGGGAAGAATTCAGATTGTTTTTCTCAGTTGCCTTCTCTCAAAAAAAAAGGAAATAATTCAGAAATGTTTACTTTTTCTCTTTTTAGAATTAGTAGGACATATTTAAATACAAAAACAAAGCAATTTAATGTTTGCCCATTTAACTTAATCAAATAAAATTAAAATGAGAATAAACAACATGAGAGAACAGACTGTTTCAGCTGAACCTAATAGGCTGGATACCATGGCTTCTGTGACATTTTTATATTTCCAATAGTGGGAGGTGTCCTATTTTGAGATGCTAAATTGATCAAAATCTATCATTTGAACAAGTTCCTCTTTCCCCTATAACAACAACAACAAAAAATTAACTAGTTCTAACTCTAGCTGTGGACTACTTGATTTTTAAGTTTCATTTGCTATTTGGGAAAATGAACATAAGTTTTACTCATTTACAGCAGCTTTTTGACAAGGATGGAGATTGCAACTTATTTTATCAAAAATTACTAATAAAACATTTTCTTAGTTTTTTTCCCCACTTCCACATTAAAAATAAGCAAAATGCTTACTTTTTATGTTTATGTGAGCCCCAGGCATTTCAGCTAATGCTTACTTTTGACAATACCTAACATGTTGGAATCAAATTATTTTGCTATTGAGAAGAACAATATTCCCATTTTTAAAATGAATTGTTGCCTTATTGTTTGTATTCAACAGCAATGTTATACATTTAGGAGAAATAAATATTCTCTTCTTTTGTCAATAAGAGATCCACTTCATTTATTCCTATTTAGTTGTCTTCTCTTTGTCAGGATTTAGACTAATGAGAAAATCTTAGAAAGATCCTTTACTGTCTAAACACCAAGCACGCAAATGCTTCTCAATAGAAATAACACAAGAAATGCGTTCAAAGACAATACCTAGCCTGAGAAATTCTTGTGTGCTGACAGCTCTCCAACAGTGTTGTCACAGCAGGAAGACATCAGTTGAAGAAACAGATAGTGACCTCAAAAAAAGTCTGGTCAGCAGTGTGGACAGGGTTTCACAAGATTATAAATCACCCCAGGGTCGCTCTGTTCCCACCATAAAGAGAGCATGGTCGTTTTATTGTAATCTAATAAGAGATGGGAGCAAAGGACAGCTCCAGTGTGTGTTTGCAAAAAAAAATTCTTGATTACAGTTTCAAAACTATACAGTTTCCCTGCTATTGAAGTGCAGATTATAGGGGTTAAGGCCATGTTAGGATTGGATTACCTTTTATAGCTGTATGTTATCCCCTGGTTCATGAATCAGAAAGTACTTAAATTAAACTGAACATTTGGGAGTAATCCCAGTATGTAGCATGGTAGTGGAAAGTTAATCATGATTTGGTGATAGATTATTAAGCTGTTCATTTGAAGGGGGTCTTTCACGGAATCAGAAAATTAACTCTCCGGTGGGTATATATTAATATAGAAAAAAACCCTCACCCTACATATAACAAGTTATGTTAGGACTAATTTCAGAGGGAATGATTTAATAAAAAAAAATCACATTTATATAAAAAGTCTGGTTTGATTTGCTAGCAGCCTTTTCAGTTTCTTGTATCTTACTATTTTTTATAATATGAACTTGTATTTGTCAGCTTTAATGTTTATTTTTATATAATACTATTTCATTCGAACAATGTGGTTACTAAACATTTTAAACGACATGAGAACAAGCTAATCATTCAATCTTTAAAATACTTAGGAATCAGAAAACCGCTCCAATTAGTTGAGGGATCTTAAGGAAATGGTAGCCAAACTGTGAAGTAAAACTCTAGATGTGATGACATTTTAAAATGGTACGTGCCTTTTCATTTGCCCTAGCAGCACCACTTCATGTGGTGGTGAAAAGAAGGTTTTAACTTTATTCAGTCATTTTATCATTTGTACTTAAGCTTCTTCAACACTATTTGATCTATATACATTTCTGGGACCATAATCAGGCGTTCTTCCATTTAAATGGATTTTATTCCCTAACTTATCGCCTTTGCTTTGTCAGTTTGTTCCTCTGGAACCGCGCTGACATATCGAGATAAGTCCTATCAGTCCTGGGCTATTGACTGAATTTTGATTGTGAAGAAGCCATCACTTAGAGTAGAGAGAAACAGGGTGAGGTGTTATTGCAAAGGATGTATTTTATGTTATGGTTCCAAAACCCAAAGGTAAATAAGATGGAGTTTGCAGCTCTTCATTTTTTATTAGGCGTAAGTTGGATTTTGTAGGCTGTTTCTGTCGTCTGTCTTCTTTTCCCTTTAGGAATCACAGACCCTGTGATTTTGCTCTCATTTCCTTTCTTGAGCAAAGATGAATGTGAAAGGGAATTCTGACTCTCGAAGGATATTAGACTGGTCGGTTAAACATAGTGGGTCTTTAATTCATCTCAGTTTATTTTCCACTTGTCAATTTCTCTTTGTTTCTTCCTCATTTATATATGCTTAAGTAGGTGACTAGGCAGATTTCACTGTGTCTCTTTGCCTTATACTTTCTCCAGTGCTGCTAGAAGTGCAACTACATGAACTGGAAACTGGAAATGATCAATATCCAGGCAAGTTCTGTTCCTTTCTGAATACAGAAAGCATTACTTTTGTGACTTTTACAGCCTCCATTGGCTGAAAGAACAAAAGCTCTGAATGTCATTGTAAATTCAAGCTGCAAATGACCAGGACAATAATACCAAATTTTTCATTCTAATTTGCGCTAACTTTACTCTGTCTCCCATTGGCTGCCATACAATTTTGACTATAGAAATAAGATATATTTGATTTCAACCTCTCAGATCTTTTCTGAATTTGTAAAGGTTTTAGGTGTGTTTTTTATTCTTACTCCCCCCCCCATTTACAATAGTAAAATGTAAATAAATATATCCACTTAAAATATTTGGTGATTTAAAGAGATTTCCTATATTCTGATTTCCTACAAGTAGAAGACACATCATTGATAATTTATAGCAGAAATTTATACACTCTCTCTAGGAAAAGCATACAAATTAATTCACAGCAACTGTGATCTAACACTGAAATTTCTCATAAGGCTAAGGCTTGCATATAGCCATGTGTTTTACATATGCATTTTTTCCCTTGGTAATCTCTATTACTGGATGGTCTCAAATACAAAGTACATAAGTGTAAATGCCAACATGTATTTTTGTTAGTGGTGTTGAATAGACTGGTTAAGGTAAACAAACAAATGTACTTACTTTGATTTATCATTTCTGACATTAGCATGTACCATACTGCTCTCTGCAAAAACCAAATGGTTGCACCTGAGGAGAGTGATATAAACACGACTTTGATTATTTGAAACAAACCATTAGGCTTTGATGAAAGAACTATTACCATGGTGAATCCTGTACAGGGAGAGACTGCTCTGAGATAATGGATGAGCCGTCTACAGTTACTTGTTTAGGATCTAAAGAAGTCAAACCTTAGTTTTTGGGAGGAAATAAGTATATAAAGCAAATTGAATTTTTACTGCTTGTATGTACTTAGCTGCACTAACTTTCTTATCTTTTATATGAAATTA
Source organism: Lepilemur ruficaudatus (assembly GCA_963574885.1). Classification (NCBI taxonomy): domain Eukaryota; kingdom Metazoa; phylum Chordata; class Mammalia; order Primates; family Lepilemuridae; genus Lepilemur; species Lepilemur ruficaudatus. The sequence continues at coordinate 60,043 of CAUYRT010045268.1, read as the reverse complement.
ATTTAAAATAGATGAACTTATTCTAATGGCCAATTAATTTTGTTTTTAAATTATATCCAAAATCATTCTGTTATACTTTTCAAAAATAATTTCCAAACTAGGATTTTATTTATTTGTATCTAGCAACTAAAAGATATTTTTTTCTACTTATCCATTTAAACTCACGCACGCACACAGACACACACATATACAAAACCAAGCCTAATTATGAATTGAATACCTATTTATCTTATGTGATTTGTAGATGGAGATTTATCCTTGATCAAAACATGTATATAAAATATATCCCCAAACTACTGAAGTACTAAAATTGCCTCATTTTAAAGAAAATTTTATTTAAAAGGTGTTAGTTAAGCTAAAATATTAAGTTTTGGGGGGAGGACATGCTTTTAACTTTCTTACACTAGTATATTAGTGTGAACTGAATGTCAGACTAGACAGTTTTATTCAGTGTTAGCCAAAATAGCTGGTCTGCAGAGAACAGGGGTGAAGTGAATTTATGTAAGAGGGGAGTGTGGAGGATGGGAGTGGGAAGAGGGGATGGTGGATGCAGGCATGGCAGCAACTGCCTGCGTGGACAGGGCTAAGGAACACCACCAGCAGTGAGCCTAAAAGCCCCCAGGCCCAGGAGGCTGGAGAACCCAGGACAGAGGCAAGGGAGAGTGGGATGCCCAAGGACGGGCCACAGAGGCGCCACGTAATGAAGAAAAACCCAGAGTTTCTCCCAGTTTTGCTGTGAGCGTACCCTAAAACCTCATAACCTATCTTGGTGAAAAAGTGAAGAACATTCTAAACAGTCTAACTGTCTTATTAAAATGATTTGCTTTGTAGATGGCACATTATGTTGATGCTAATGTTTTATGGCTGGATGTATATTTTTATGCTACAAACTACGGTTTATAGTTTTAAAAGGATAAAAGTTTAAAAACTTTATTATTTTTAGTCCCCATTACATTTGGAAGTGGATGGCATGGATAAAATTAGCTTAATTCACCAATGAGGGGAAATGTAGATTTCACAGAAGTTAAAGGACTTCTGGCTTAAGATCAAGGACGGGAAGCTGCAGAGAGAGACGCAGACCCAGATCTTATCACAGATGCCAGAGCCTTGCCATTACCCTGTGATGCGGCTTTACACTTTTGAAAGATTGTAGTTTCCCAATCCTCAGGGTTCAAGTCTTCCTCAGAAGAGTTTAGCATAGAAACAGTGCAGAAAAAAAGGTCCCTATGTGATTTTATTTTCACTGTATTTCAAACTTATTTATGTATGAATTTTGTTCACAGAGGAGACAAAGGATGGCTCCTGTTCAGTGGCATTAAAAGTAACCAACTGGTGTTGGAGGTGTTGACACAGCGCCTGAATTTACATATCTGTATTGCAGAACCTCTTCTTTACTCAGTTAATCAAAAGCTATCAGAAGGATTATCAATTTACAGATAACCTCAGGTGAATATTAAATGATTTTTATGAGATTAATGGCACTATTCTCTGCACAATGCAGTGGCTCTAAAATTCAGCTGCCAGTTTTCAAAAAAAGGAGCAGGGACCCTTGCTTTAATGAAGGATTTGCTATTTAATCTATGCCTTAAAATCATAAATGTTGGGAACCCACAGTCAGTTACATATTTACGTGTTTTTCTCTTAATCTTTTCTCACTTCGTCAACTGGCATGCATAGTCTGAAGTTTTATTATCAGTGACATAAATTAAGTTGCAAATGTCTAAAGGGCACTGTACCATTGAAGGTGAATCCAATGTTTTTATAAACTTAATAAGGGGTGTTCTATCAATGACCTTATTCTTCTGTGGTACATTGACGATCTTTTGATGTAGTTCTCACTCTTGCTGTCAGCTTCATTCTGTGGGTCTGCTGGCGCTTCTGCTATTATGGAATCATTTGCTGGTTGAATGAATGTTTTCTCAAGTTTGGAACTTAGTGCGCAACCCAAAGATGCCTTACCAATTAAGTTGCGCGTTTACTTTGTTTTTGGCCAGCTTGGCCTTGAAGGTTGTATTCTCTACATTAATGAAGCCCATGTTATAATAATTAGCTTTAGATTTCTGCAGCCCATGTGTTATATAACAGGCGGTGATCTAGTGTAGGGAGTTGTAAATCAGTAGGCTGCAGACCTAGCCTTACCTACATCCCTGAAGACAATGATTATAACATCATCTTCTTAAACATTGATAGGTCGGAACTAGTGAGCTGTGTTTAGAAGCATAAAAGTGAATTTGACTGCTGGAGTTTGGAATCTTAAGGCTTCAAAGGCCAACTTTTTCTCATCTACTCTATTGCTTTATTTTTCATCAAAAATCATAATGAATTTAGATTATAAAAATGAGCCTAACATATGAGAATCCATTATTGAGATAATAATAATCCCACTCTTTTGGATGTTCTTAATCATTGTCCTGGTGGAATTTGAAGGCCTTATGGGAACCCTGTATAGATTTAACTGTAAAGCACTCAAAAGACTTTGGTTCAGGGTTACTGAGGCTTCCCTATTCTGACTTATAGTTAATGAGAATTCAAGCAAATAGCCCCCGTTGCTCAGTCCACAAACATTCTTCCTGTGAGTGCTTTCTTGGTCAGGCTCTCATCTAGGTGCTGGAGAGAAAAGGGTTGAGAAAGCATCAGTTTCTGTCCTCCAGGATCTATTACAGAATACACACATATTTATATATAAACATGTAAGTAAAATAAAATATATTTAAGTGCACTTTTATATGTGTGGGTATACATCTATATTATAGGCACATTATACACAGTAAATTGTATTCTATTTTACTTGTATCTTTATGTATACACAACTGTAGGCTGTTACAGCAGCCAGCAGAAGGTCCCAAAATAGATCTCAGTGGGATGGGATGGAAGAGTGTGGGGGTGGGAGAGGAGGCAGGTTAGATATGCTCCTGCATGAGACGATACCTGAACTGAGTCTTGCAGGAAGACTAAAGGGAGGAGATAGTATCTGGACATTTGGGACATCAGAAACACAGACTTGCTGAAAATATTTTTGTGTAGCCTAGAAAACTGAAAACATCCTGAGGTAGAGTAGGGGAGAACATTCTTGGAAAGTAGGAAAGGTCCAGATCAAAGGAAGTTTCTGTCATTTATTTATTTATGTTTGGACCGATATAGTTTAGAATCGGTCAAAGAAACCTAAAACTTAATATTTGTCTAAAAAAGGAATATGCCATACAGAATCAGGATTAGGAAAGGAGATGATAAAATTGACCAGTACGTTTTATATTAATATGTATATACTATATGCAACGTTATTTCATTGCTATAAATATGTATCTTTTAATATCAAGCCGTCAAATTGACATTTCGATACATGTTTTTAGCTTCTAGTTTTTAAGATGAGGGATTTGGGATCTGGATTGATATGCCAAAAGCAGTGCATTCAGGGTGTTAATTCTTTCCATCTCTTTAGTTTTACATGTGCATGGATACAGCTGTTTGTGCTCTTGCCAGATGTCAGGCTACGGGCTTCAGGAAGATTTTCCTTATATTGGCTATTTCCCAGAGGTAAAATATTATATAGCACATAATAACATTCTCGAAATATAAATGCAAGTTGTCTTTGTTTTTACATTTTTTAGATGTCAGTCAGAAACATATTGAATAAATGTATATCCACCTAAAAACTTATACACGGATGTTCACAGTACCATTAGCCATAATAACCCAAACAAGGAAATGAGCCAAATTTCCATCAACTGATGAACAGATAAATAAAATGTGGTATATGTATACAATGGAGAATCACTCAGTATTGATAAGAAATTAAATACTGATACGTGGTACAACATGGATGAACCTTAAAAACATTCTGCTAAGTGAAAGGAGACAACACAAAAAGCCACAGTTACATGATTCCATTTATAGAAATTTAACAATATAGGCAAACTTATACACATCTAAAGTAAATTAGTGTTGCCTAGGGTTGGGGGGTAGGGCGGAAAGTGACTGCTAATGGATCCAGGGTTTCTTTTAGGGGAAACAAAATATTCTAAAATTAGATTGTGGCGATCTGTAACTCTGTAAATATACTAACATCATTGAATTATACTTTAAATGAGTGGATGCATGATATGTAAATTATTTCTCAATCAAGTTGTGAAAAAGAGAAATATATTGAATAGACTGGACAAAGAGGTGAGCTAAATTATAGCAAATTATCACCTGTGTAGTTGTTTACTTTTATAATTTCCTTCAACAAAATATGGGGACTAAATTAGTAAATAAAAGAGCAAACTAGGAAGCATATAATTAGTAACACATTTAAGGGCATCTTTTTCATTATTTCATTTTAAATATTTTTTAACTTTTAATCCCCCAGTTTTGGTATGTATGAAAATTAATAAATTAATAGCTCTCTTACCTCCCAAGCCAATCAGTGATGATTTTCCCTTTTCTTCCTCCTGTGAGAGTCTCCTTAATTTAAGTCTTGATTATTTGGGACATTCTTTGAATTTAATAGTATGTTCTCCTTCAATTATCAAAATAAATTTTAAGCAACAGTATAAAAGTTCCCATGTTTACAAGATGTGTAAATAGTGATATCTTCAGCCTTAAATTGCTCAAGGCAATGAACGTGTTTGGACAGAGCTGCTTCTTTATTGACTTTATGAAAGGAAAAAACACGTGCATTTTAGGGCAAATTCTCCCATTGTGTAAACTACTCCCTGGGAGTAGTACTGAGTTGTATTAACTCTTTTGATGAAGTAGTAATTGAAATAATACCCTAGTGACTAGAAAGAATTATTTTCTAAAGCCACTAAAAGAAATGAAATGGAGAATGGCACTGTTAGCTAGAAGAGAAAGTCTAGTTGTAGACCCAGAAAAAAGCTAAATAAAAATCAAGACTGCCATGGCTTAGCTTGCCCAATTAGCTCCTTCTCTGCCTCCTCATCACCCCATCTCCCCCTCACTCATTCATTCATTTCTTTCTCACTCATTCTGAACATATTCGTCCATGCCACATGCTGGCTATATATTACTCGTATGGTGGCGAGAGTGTTTCTTCTTGTTACTTAGCATGTTATGCTGTTTATGTAACATTCAGCTGTTAATTGGGCATTTGTTCAAAGTATTGGGAAAAATTCCTCTCCTCCCTAATTTCAGTCTGTCAGCTTGTTACAGGAAATAGATTGCATTATTTTATTCCTTCATTTTCTGAGTAATTATTTGATCTTGAATATACCTTTCTAAGTCCCAGCCGACTCATCTTTTTAGTAATAATAATAACAGGAATAAGACTACAAAATATTCATGGTTATCGTGGGGATAAAGTTTAATGATTTAATGTGTGAAGCTTAAAACTTGGTTCATTGTAGACAGTAAATGACAACTGTTTATTGAAGACCCTGTGTATACATAATACCACTCTGAGTGGTATATGTATAAGAGTTACACCAAAGAAATATGTTAAAGTTTTGGACTGATGTTAAGAAACTTACATTCTAGATTATTTTTAAAATTTAGAGTAATGTATTTAGATTACTTCTTTTGCTACAGGGCATATGGCAAGAAGTTTAAAGAATTTTGAGCTATTCCATATAAATAAAAAAATTAGTAAGCAAAAAATTAGTAAGTTATTTTTCCTTGATAGGCAATAATTTAATGGAATTTACACAACAAACTTTGGCAAGTGTTTGATATAATTCCTGATAAATAATTAGCCTTCTGTTTTGAGTGAGGGAAATATATTTCGATAATTCTGCATCTTTTTGTTGCAGATAGCATAAGCCTTCAGATGAGGAACCTTTTAAACACTTACCATTTAGCCTCTGTTTGTTGACTGATTTGAAATACTTTCGTATGATCACTTAGCAGTGATTATCTTATAACTAGGTTAACATTGCAAGCATTTTGTTTTTTTCAAGTTTAATGCTACCCTTGGCTACCTGTGATATAATACATTAAATGACTTTCTCAGCTGTTCCATATTTTAGATACAGGTTTAACGTCCAGAAGTATTTAATTATATGATGATTTTGATTATAATACCAGAAATAAAAGGAAATGTATTTCTCAGTGCATCAGTGAAAAAGTTTAAATAAGTTAATCACTTGTCTTTATGAGGCTTTTCATTTCATAGCTCAATAGCTCTCTGAAGTTCCATTGTCATTTTTTAGTATCATTATGTGCATGCATCTAGAAACAGGAGGTCTAGCTAAGAGATGAAATCCTTTTAATTTCCACTTTAACACAGTGACCCTTCCCTTTGTCTTAGTAAGTAGAATAACTCTGATTGCTAGATTTTTTTTTAGTGGAAACAAAAGATTGAATACTTTTGTTGTCTTAGCTTTACAGCTTGCAAAAGAGAGCATTTTAATGGAAGTGCTGCTCTTGTTTATTATGTATATGTATGGAATATAAAAAATAATTTCTGAATATTTTATTTTTCTTATTTATGAACACAGTTAATGATACTCAGCTTTACAAAAAATCATGAGTCAGGGCATGCCACCACCTCTGTAGTGTGGTACTGTGTTATTTTTTGAGATATGGTACCTTGAAGATAAATTTTCTGTAGATTTTTAATAGCTATGAAACTATATGTTCCAATATATGTAAATGAATGTTTATTTTTATGCATAATACATTATTTTAAATTATGATTTTATTTCTGTTCTATTTTGTAGAACTATGAAATTACTAATAATAAAAGCAAGAGATGTTTTGTTTTTCTTTGAGTCTCTCCATCTTTCCTTTGATATCACCTAAGACCCTAGTGGACTATTAGCCAGTTATTAGAGCTTGGAGATTTTGAAAAACTATTACATCTTAAAAACTGTGGTGTCTAAAGTGACAGGTTAATTTCAAATTCAGTTTTGATTGAGCATATGCCACTTTTTACATGCTTTTCATAACTAAAATAGAGCTGTCTTTAGAAATCCTTGTATTAAGAAAATTAACTGTAATCAAGGAAAGTTTTCTCCAGTAAATGCCTGTCTACATTCATTCCAACTTTTTGGAAACATGCCGTATGTTAGATATAAAAACATACACAAGAATTATGAGAGCCCAGCATAACAGTCATCTTGCACTTTTCCTTAAGAAATCCATTATGAAGGTTTTAAGAAAATGCACACATACTTCATTTTGCTTTTGCTCTTTTACAGGCTGTATAGCTGCTAATTTATATAATATTCTACAAGATACAATTTTGGTCTTTTATGAGTAGCTCTCTTCACTACAAATACAATGGAAGTCACATTTCCTTTCTACTCGTAGGGTTATTTATTTATCATAGGATATTTTAATAAATGATACTAAATAAATCATAAGCACATCTAGAATTGGATTTCAATAAAATTTTAAATGTGTGTGCATAGTTGATGTGTATGTATATATACATACTCATGCTGGTTTAAATTTTAAGGGAAAAAAGGAAGTAAACAGTATTTCAATTATTAATAGCTACTGAAAGGGACTTATTAAACAATGCTATGGTAAAGAGATTTCATGTATCTTAAACACTTTATGATGGTGGGATAGAGAAGCAAAAACGAAAATTGAGTATTATTCTAATTTAAAAAATAGAGCCATACTTCCATCATCTAAGTGCATAGATCTAAAAACAAAAACAAACTAACACAGGCATTAGGCAATCCTAACTTACAGGATCATACCAAGTAGAAATTAAAGTCTGAATATGGTGATGAAAGCAGTTGCAACCTAATGTAGAGAAAAAAATTAAAATTAACAGGCTATTTGATATTTAAAATGTTAGAATAATCAAGCTGAGACGGGATCCCAGGATCATCTACCCAACTTCCCCCAATTTACAGATGAGAGAGCTGAGGCATGTAAGAGGGGCTTTGTAAACCTAAAGGAGAGGAAAACTGTGTCTAACAGTGGAATCATGGATGGAAGTGGATAGATTAAGCCATTTTTCAATTCTAGTGAAGTAGAAAATAAAAAGATTAATACTAAATCAGTTAAAGGGAACTAAGCACCACATAAAAGGATTAGTCTCCTGAAACCCATGTGCACAAATTAGAGACGTGGGTAAACTCTCTTGATTGGGGTCATCACTCCAGGTAGTTTGATTAGGGGTCTGGAGGGCACATATTCTACTATGTTCATTTATGAACTTTTCCAGTTAGTCTTAGCTTTCTCATGCTGTGTCTTCATGAACAAACAGATTTGGGCACTTTGTAGTAAAGCTATCTTATCTTATTGGCTTCTGTTTAGGTCTAGAACTCTGGTATTAGATAGGCAAGGTTCATACTTAGGGTTTTGTCTTTTTTTTTTTTTTTCACTTGAGATATGATTGATACTATGATGAGGTCATAAGAAGAGAAACTTGAAAGATCTTTCTCCTTCCATTTTGTTCCCTCTTTTCATTGTTCCACTCTTGTAGGACAGATTTTAGAGGATAATTGATAATCCTCTCCTTTCTCTATAGAAATCATACTAGGAAAATGATCTATTACAAAAGAACATTTCTAATGATTTTTCCACATTACAGTGTGGATTTTTGACTGTGTGTTGTTCTACTTGTGATTATTCCTCGTTAGATTTACATTTCCAAAAATATATTTTAATATTTTAATTTGGCATACACTGAACTCTGTGTGTTTTTAAACCCATGATTTAATATGTTAGTCTGAAGCAAAGCCATCAAAACAACATTATGTGAAACTTAAAAGTTAAAACTTCAAAACCTCTAATGCATTCCTTAGCACTTGGAACAGAATTCAGATATTCTACCATGGTGTAGAAAGCCTAATCAAGGCTTCAGCTAGACTTTGTGACATCTTTGGGAATTAGAAAATGTTATCTCATGAGCAGCTGCATCCTCTCGGTTGCAGGGGGTGCTACTACTGACTTTGGGTGCAGAGAAGCACACCTCTCCTTGTCTGGATGCTAGAGGAGGGATGTAATAACCAGGGCCAGGCTTCCTTGTGGCCCCGTGGCAGACCTCTCAACCTCTCTGACAGTGCTGTAGATCCACTGGGCTTCTTAGTATTTCTTTTTCATCCACAGAAACTTTCCCCCTCATGTGTTTCTGTGATCAACTTCAGTCCTATTCTTTAGGTGTCAGTTAAATGAAACTGGGCCGTATCTGGTCCATCCTAGCTAATGTCACCCACATCTTCTTACTCCAGTACTCTTTATTACATTGTGTTATGCTATGTTTTTTAGCCTTATGTGATATTATCATGTATGGTTTCTTAGTTTTGTCTTCTTCTCACTGTCTTGCCCTTTTTGTAAATTCTCTTGAACAGGTACTTTGTTTTTTCACTACTGGATACTTAGTGCTGAGAGTAGCATCTGGCACTTTGTAAGGAAGAAATTAATGTTTCTTAAATAAATGATGAAACAGAGCCTTTATGTGCTCTAATTCTTATTCCGTCAGTAGTGGAGAATGTAGTTTGTACATTCGTATTGCATTTCTGCTGGTGGAAGGAGACAAAGGTGTAGAGAAAGGAATGGCTCCTACTCCTTTCCCACATCCACCAGAAAAGTATCCTGGGACACCTGTGACCATGAAAAAGACTTGCAGCTAAAGACTGCCAATCTTAGGCCAGGACCGTATAAAATAAAAAGAGAGAGAGTCCCTTGACACTCTATTAAAGTTCCATGCTGGATATTTTCCATGCAACCCTCCAGATCCACACTGTATCTTTGCCACTTGGCTCTGTCCTCTGGGAGCTAGATTTTTATGGACTGTCTTATTGGTCTCCCTAGCCCTCTGGCTTCTGGATGTGCTCAGTCAATGCAAAGTGCCAGCTGGAGCTCAGGAAGAGAGAGGCATGAGAAAGTGAGGCAGGGCACTTGTTTCCCTTCCTTTCTTCCTGCTGCCTTGGTGAGAGGTGGCTTCATTTCTCCTACAGACCCACACTTGTTGCAGGGAGACCTTTTCCTATAGCTTCAGCTATATGCTCCAGTTTCAATAACTGCTCCATTTCCTTGCCCTTTCAGGCCTCCCATGCCTGGTGGCCCCAGGGTGCCACACTCTCTTACTGATTTACTTCAACTCTGCTAATACTTTTGAAAATATTCCCTACATCACCTAACACTCCTCAGGTAGAACATTTGAGGGGATCATGTTCTCTGTCGATAACCTGATGGATGCAGGTGCCTTCCCGGGAATGTCACGATTAGTGAAGATGTATTTAGGAAACTAGAATAAGGACCTAGAGTGAAAATAGGCTTTCAAAAGTTAGTATAGACTAAAAAAACACAGTCTGGCATCTAGGTCAAAACTAAGCTTCTATATTGTCCGAACTCCAAAGGAGAATATACTTTCAACAAATACATGTGTTTACTTTGAATTGTTTTTGCTAATTGGAAGGTAAAAATAATACCTTTGGAAATATTGGCGAATAGTAGTTACTGTTGATGCCTACCTAACCTGGAGGATGAACTGTGTCAGTGCAAGAATAGAGACAGGATGACCAAAGAGGAAGCCGTTACCTAGAAGAGGCAAGGAATGGCGGTGGCTGGATAAGGGTCACAGCCCTGGAGATGATAATTTATAACCTATAGTGACTTCTCACTGCAACTAAAGTAAATCCAAACTCCTTCTTGGGACTTTCAGCCATTGCATGACCTGTCCGTACTGCCTTCTCCAACTTCACCTACGATCAAGCCGCATCCACAATAACCTCCTCTCTGATCTTGTAGTCACTGAGCCATTCCTCTGTCAGTGTCTTTTTTTCATTTTTCAAGTCTCCACTCACCTCCACAGAGTGACCTGCCTTCACGACCACCTAGCGAAAGCACACCCACACCCGGGTTTCTCTGTATCAGGCCACCCTGTTTGTCCTAATTGCAACGTGTTTATTTTACTTACTTGTTTCTTATCTCCAAACATGCTAGTGTCTTGAGGGCAGGACTCTGTTGGTCTGATACAAAGCTGCCCTATGGAAATATAATGAGAGGCATAAATGTACCTAAAATTTTTTAGTAGCCACCTTAAAAAAGTTAAAAGAAATAGGTGAAATTAATTTTAATAATATATTTCATTGCTTTAATATATCCAAAATATTTCCATCTTAGTATATAGTCAATATAAACACATACTAAATGAGATGTTTCACATGCTGTTTTTCATAGGAAATCTTTGAAATGGGATATATCATTTATACTTAAGACATTTCAAGAAGTCACATTTCAAGTGCACAGTAGAGCTACCTGTGCCTAGTGGTTGCTATCTTGCCTGGTGCAGGCCCTGGTGTGTTGGTAGAGTGACTTGCCCCTAGAAGAGTGCTTGCCATTTTCTAAGAGAGCAATAGGTACTGACTCACGAACTGGCAGGATTACACTGCATTTAGATATCTCTGTGTGTTGGAGCTGTAACAATGGAAAGAGAGCCACAGTCTTGTACTAGAAACAGCACTTACATAATTTACAGTCCTGGGATCTGATACACAGTACACCTATAACTCTGCGTCTTGGACAGTTCCACAGATCTGGGCCAGGGTTTCTCCCATCTGTAGAGTGAAAAAGTTGGACTAGCTGAACTTCAATGTCATTTCTAGTCCTAATACTATATATTTCCTTTCTCCCACCTTTATTTTTCTTCACGTATTATAATCTTGCCTTTCCCCAAGAAGTACAGTCCAGAAAAAAATGGAATAAAGGGTCATGTGCCACTGATCTCGTAACAGCCTTTTGCTTTTTCTGTCACTTACACCAAGGTAATCTCACTTCCGAAGAAAGCTCGAATTATATTCCTGTTGTTATTACATTATTAGCTCATGAATATAGACATATAGGTATTTTATTGAAATAATTTCCTCTTTGACTTTTTTACCTGTTTTGTAAATTTTGTCAATTTTAAGATAATCTTAGTTTTGGTTAATCTGAGCTTATTTTAAGACCTGAAAAAAATGTTAACCTTCTGTCATGTTAACATAGCCTATATTCAAGGTTATACATGTTTAGTATTCAGTATTATACCTGTGAAATTTTACTTTTATCATTTATTGAGTTTTATTTACTTGGGAAAATGTCAAACCATTTTCCTAAAAAAAGTCTTGAAAAATCACTCAAACCAGTGTTCCAAAAGGCAGTTATTATTTTTCTTATCATTCTACTCTTTAATACCTTTTTCAGTTACTTTAAATTCTGATATGCCTAGTTGTCTTTGCTTTTAGAAATGGCTATAAATGCTATTACTGCCTTGTTTGAAAATGTGTTATTTCACAGACTGTCTATATATAAGAAAAAGTGCTTCACCAAGTTAAGAAACAGTGTTATTTTAGGCAATGGTAATAATGAATAACATTGTGCATTGAAGCCTGGCTCTCACTCAGCTACTTCCTTTTTTTTTTTTTTTTTTTTTTTTTAAGAGCCACATGAATACTTTCAAACCCACACCTAGAAAACAGTCTGTGGTCGTTTTTACTTGGACAGTCTTGCTCCAAGGAATATTTGGACATTAGCATAAAGGTTGCACATGTTATACAAAGTGTAATTAAAGAAGCTTTGATCCCCAAATGTCAACTAGCTTGCTAAGTGTCATAACAAAGTGTCAAGCATCTGGTATACAGTTAATTTGTAGTCATTAACTCCATATTGTTGATGTGACAGTTTGTTAGCAAAGCAAGCTTGACAGTTGCATTTTGTTCTTGATTGACACCTACAGACCTCCCCACCCGTTTAGTTTACATTCCTGTTGAGGTTTCCTCAGGTTGCATTTTTACTGTTTAATTTCCCCCAACTTATTAGTTGAAGTGCTGGTAAACTTTTAAAAACATATGCTTTGTTAGTACAGAATTTCAAATTCCTCCTTTAAAATGTGCAGGAATGCTGGAAATTTAAAAAAATGCTTGATGATCTTTCTTCAGAATCTAAAGATTTCAAGTAATGTGGCAACACATGCATTATCCTGACGCATAATTGTCACAAATAACATATTTATAATATGACAATTGCTATGGCAATTAATCTAGTCAGCACTAATTTCTTGTATAGTTCCATTAATATTTCCACTTTTCAGAGGCTCAGAAAACAGATAACTGGATACTTCATCATATTCTTAATTGCATTGATTTAATCCAAAGAGTCTATTACAATCTAATTTCAGTTTTTAATGTTTTAAAACTTCAGTTGTATTGAATTACATGTAACTTGTCTGATGCCAGCTTTTTACCACTGTTATTAATAGCATCCCATTTAAAAATGTTTGGTAAGATACTTCATTCTTTACTCTCAAATATTCTTTCATTATACCAATCTACAGTTATACATGCAGGGTGTTTAGTAAATTATGTGAAGAAAGAATCAAATACCCATTTGTAATATAATATGTAAATGAATTGATATAAACAACTTATACTTATTTAATTCCTATAGGTTGGGTTGGTTGTTTAGCAAGCAAAATGCATAATTTATAAACTTGTCCAAAGTTGTGGCAACAATCAGAAAGCTTCATTAACTAAAGGTAATTTTTTACAACTGCTTATTTAGGGAAACCAAACATTCTAGACAAACATGATGAAACTGTGGATGAAAAGTTTTTAGATTTATATTCAGTCCATCTAGTTTATGGAAAATATTAGAAGATGTGGGAAGGCCAACTTACTTGTTGACAGGATCATAATCCACTTGTTTAATCACATGCATTAATTTTATCCTTTTCCCTTAAATGATTATTACAAGAATACAACATCACCGTGGAGCGACTCACTGGCTAAGGGCTTAAAGTCTCACTTCAAGCCTTCATTTTGCCCGCAGATTGATATCTCACATTGGACGGATATCTTCATCTATTTAGGCTTCAAGTTTCTTGATGTATAGAATGAAATCACTGGACTAGATAATCTCTTATGTTTTTTTCTACCTCTAAAAATTATAAATTTGTATATTATTTTACATTATTATTAGAGAAGAACCATCCATTTAAATATTGATATGATGTGCCTCATACAACTTGTGCTTTTAAGTTTTGTCTGTGTTAGCCTGTGTGACTATTCTGGCACATCACTACTTTGTCAGATGACTTGCGTGAGAACCGGTCAAAGCGGATGATGTCATAGGTTTGTTCTTAAACCTGCTCCATGCTATGATTGCTTTCCTTTGCCAGTTGGACCGTCTTTGAGCTAAAAGAGGAAGAGTGAATTCTCCCTCAGAATGAAGAAAGGAAATCCCATTAGTGGAAATCAGGGTAGGTACCTGTGGTGGAGGTGAGAACACGGGACTAGATGTCAGAAGAGGTGTGGGACTGCAGCTTGAGTCTGAGCTCCTGAGCTGACTCACCTGCATTGATCACGTAAGACCTTGGGCAAGTGACTCAGCACATAGGGCCTTCGGTTTCTTTATCCTAAATGTAGGATAATATTTCCCTTGCAAGATTTTGTGATATTAAATGATTCAATGATTGTGAGTAAAATGTCTGACCCTTGTTAGGAACTCTATAAACAATAGTTATGACTACTAACTTAGTAAACTTAGGTTACTTAAAAGTTTAGTCTCTTTTTCTCTGTGAAAGAAAAATGATAAAACTCGTTACTTAGAACTGGAATGTATGTGATGACCAAGTGCAGTGCCTAGAACATAGTACATAGTAGGCACTCACTTAATGTTTTTGAGTGTACGAAGTCCATTATATTTGTTTGAAAATTCTGAATATGTTTAAGATACTAAACGACTAAACAACATTTTAGTAGAAGCCCTACTTCTACTAAAACCTGCAGGAAGAAGTTCGACTTAGGTAGTGATGGTGTGTAAGAGTAACAATGAATTTTCACATCTTGCAAAGACTTGGGCCTGGGACAGATCCTGCGATTTGAGGCTGCCTGACTCTGACTCTCTATAATTTACCACCTAACTTATGTGGAATTGTGATTTAAACATCATTGGCAGGTCAAGTGATATAGATCTTTGTAATATAAATTTGGTCATGAGGGTGGGATTAAGTATTTTCCAGGTGTTTCTGTTTTTAGTGGCAAACAACTATAGCCTCTTCTTGTTAAGAGAAATCCCAAGTTAAATAGTAGCATACATTTGATTAGTTAATATATAATAATACATAAAATGTACATTGACAGGATATACATATTAAATGCTGGAATCAATTGGAAATAGACTTCAGGGAACTGCCACTTAATTTATTTTAATATATCTTTATGATGGTACCATTTTGATGCCCCCGAACCACCATTGACCTGTCCTCTATTACTAATTATAATACATAATTCTGGAAAGAAGTTAGTGACTTTAATCTGAACTTACCAATATAAGGAGAATACACTTCTTTTAAGAGTAGAAGTTGATTAAATACAAGTACAATTATAGGGAATGTGCAAAATTATTCTCTAGCTTTAGGATTTTTAGTTCAGACACAAATAGATATGAAAATGTAACATATCAGAGTATATTACGCTGATTATTCTATAAGAGAGATAAGTGGAGATCAAGGATCGTGGACAGTTCACTTTGTATCCTTGAGAGTAGTAATACCAATATTTTAAATTAAGATGCATATAAAATTAGAGCTTTATGCCTATATTTAAATATATATATTCCTTGAGTTCAAGCCACTGAAAAATCTATCAATAAATCATAAATTCTGAGTAAAAATCAAATTTATGTGGAAGAACACTATGATCATTGAAATTAGTACTGGGAGCACAATTTTAAACAGCTGTGGGCCACCTTAATTTGTAAGTCAGGTGTTGAAAGATTTCAAATACATGAGAGGAAAAACATGGGTGACTTCCTAGGGAATGAGGCAGGATAGAAGGAAAAGCTCTTGAGTTCATTCTACTTTACCTTATAAATGCTTAAGATCCAAAAGAATCGGTTTTTAAAAATATTTTAATAGTTTATATAGCCACTTCCGGTTTCTAAATATATTCTTCTTTTTATTTCAAAATTTTACGGGGGAAGAAATGTTTAGGTTACGTATATTGTCTTTATCCAAATATTTTCTTAACAAATATTAACTTATGTGATCTTCACATGTAAATATTATTAACACCACTTTACAGAAGTAGAAACTGAGGTTCGGGGGTTACACCAAAGGACGTTTCAATTACCCTTCATGCTACTTGTTCCCTGCAGCAAGGTGGCAGGTGAACTGGCGAAGGTGTAGAATGAGGGGCTACTCTTGGCTTGATAAACCCAAAGCCTAAGTATTCTCAGTGATTTTCCCAAGAGTTTCTCCATTGTTCCTTGGTGTTAAGTTAGATACTCTCAAAGGTGTCAGAGATTAAATAATTAAATGATACACTAGTAGTGAAGTAGTGGCTTGTAGAGGTAAGCTCTCTGAGAGAGCTTTGTTTTTTGTTAGCTCCTAAATTGTGATAGCAAAATCACATGGGCCATATCTAGTGTTTGGAAATTGTACTAATCTCAGGAAATATTTTGTTCATAGAAACTTGTTATTTTATACTTAATATGTAACATATAATAGAAATATGAGATTTTTCTTTTATAAAATTCTTTGGTATAGTATTAATTAATAAGCATTTTATAATTTCAAATAAATGTTTTTTGATTATTTTAATGTTTCACTCGATGATAAGTCTACTTTGGTTTTGTTGGAGAGCTGTAGCACCAGTCTTAAAGAGAACATTTTATGTTTATGTATGCAATTCAAGAATATCAAAGAAACAATCTAAGTTTTGATATATTTTACTGGGACAAAATTAACAAATTTAGCAAGAAACTTCTTTGCTTGCCAAATATAATCAGATAGCTTAGATAAGGATAGAGTTGGTGAGTTAGTATGAAAGGAAGGTAAACTATTTCTCCTATTTCCTTTAAACCAATATTTATAAAATATTCACAGAATATTATTGAAAAAATGTTCTGGTTCAATAGAATGAACCATACTGATTTCCTAGTTGAGCTGGGACATTGGTAATCTATACTAATGAGTACAAGAGCCATTGCAGATTACAGTATTTTGGGAATTAGCAACTAAGCAAAACACACAAATTAAAGAATCAAGGGCATCATAAAATGTACTGCATCATAAAACCTACTTGTTCATTTATTTTGACAAGTGTAGTTTAATTTAAATTATTTATGGTACTGTGTACTTCACAAGTAACTGTAACGTAGTGCATTTTGTTAAAAATAATGAAGTTGAAGCTATATGAGCTTTTAGATATCATTGTGCTAAAAGATTGAGCAATCAATTCATTTTTTTCCCCTACCATTTCTACAGACATTTCTAGAGACAAATGAATAGTATATTCTCCTCCTATTCAAAATTTAAAAAGTCACCTGAGTCCACTGTATATCTTGGCAATTTTATTACTTATACCTTAATTAGGGAATTCTTTTAGGAATGAAGTTCTTTCATAAAACAATCCATTTAAAATAAACAAAATCCCCCACAATCCAGTGATTTGTTGTAGCTATTCACTATTCCACTAAACTGCATTATTCTTATTAAAGTTTACACATTGTAGTTGCTTATGATAAAAATATCTTCTTTAAATGGACTCTCCTTTTACTGTGAAGTGTAGTGTAATAGGACATTGCTTTGGGCCTTAGATAAACCTGAATTCAAATCCTGGCCTCCTTCATACTTATTTAGCCTTTCACTCAGCTGTAAATGGATTCATTCTTTCTAAATGATAACTTTTTTTGAATGTTAGATAACATAGCCAAAGAATCTAGTACAGGGACTGGCATTTAATCATCTCTCACTGAGTGGTAATTGTCATTATATTAACTATTGTTAACCTCTAGAAATTTGTGAAATTGGCAAAGTTGGTCTTCAAATCAGCTTTCTACACCCTTGTGTCTTGTTTTATTTCAGGGCAGTGATTCAGCTCTCTGCATCCTAGACACACACACACACACACACACACACACACACACACACACACACACAATGTTTTCTACCATGGCATCCCAGAATACTAGGAAAGTATCTAATCCTCACCACTCTGTTCTCAATCTCTTTTCTCAGTCTCTTTCCCCTAAGGTGTCTGAGCATGAGGGGATTTACCACTCAGAAGGTGCGTGTTTACATTTTTCTTTCTTTAGCTTCTTTTAAAGCTGGGACTTTTAGTTAATTTTTAATTATAATATCACCTTATACTTTATGCCTTCTGTTATTGATATATCTCTATATGCCTATGTCTCAGTTTTGGTAATGAATAATTATATTATTTGAGCACATATATTTTGTAATGATGTTATTACTAAACAAAATGATGTCCCATGTAGAAGGCAATGCATTCTTATTTGGAAGGAATAGGAAATTGATATTACTATATCTTTAGCAGTAGTGACATTTATTTTTTTCTTATCTAGTGTTCTTTATATGTTAGGTAGGGCTTTTTCTGTTTTATTTATTAATTAGTGGCACTATTTTCAATGTAACTTCAAAAGTGGATATCTCAAACAATAATAAGAGAGTCTAAATACCTTTTTCAGGATGAAGAATTTTTTTTCTTTTCACATATTTATTTTCTGTTGAAGTATGTTATGAATACCACCTCATCAGTTAAAAGATGTAAAGGTATTACTAAGAACATAAATGACAAAACTTTATAAAAATGTTAACAACCATCCATTTTATTCCTCCCTTATGAGAACACTTAAAGCATATAACTGGTCTATGCTTTAGAGAATCCTTCAGAATTACAAATATGTCAAGAAATCTAATTTGTATGCATCAGCTTCCATTCCTGTGTTTGTGTTGGCTTTAAGCAGCAGCACAGCTTTTAATTGTGAGGTTTTAAGTTCTGCAATTAAAATTTACCCTTTTTACTAAGAGGGTTGAGTGATAGTTTTTGATTTACTTTAGACAGTTTAGACAAATTATATTTAAAAGAGCATAAAGATGCACAGAGCATTTCCTGATTCGGAGAAGGTCAAAGTGTCTTAGTCGCATTTTTTGAAAGTTTTACCTTGAATAACTAATGATTCTTCCTACTGTATTGACTAAACCTCGCTAAAGACATACAAGCAGGATGTCAAACTGCTTTAAAACATCAACTCCTTTGAAATCAATGACCAAATGACCTTGAACAGAATAGGGAACATGATATTTTATATCTCATGATGTTATATTAAAATCACCTCTATGAAGGATACGGAAATAGATTACATTAGTGCCTCCAAAGATGCTTACATTTCTCTTTTGATTACTTTTGTGTTTATGAAAATAATGAAAATTCTTTGCAAACGACTAGCAAATTTGTTTAGAGCTTTGACCCATAGCAAAAGTGTAGTAGACATTCTGCAGACAGATGTTCAATTTGATCAAGGGAGACCATAAAATGGATAATTCTGGTCAATGATGAAAGTTGAGGTCACAGAAACAGGTTTGTGGAGTAACAACAACAAAAAATCTCTTGGAGACATTTGAGAAGAAGCATATTGAAGAGGGATTACAAATATGAAATAGAATTTAAATTAATTCCTGAAAAATCTGGAGGAGGTATCTGTGCAAGCCGGAGAGAAAAGCATTTCTAAGACAAAGAAATATAAAAGAAAGCAATTTGAGATCTGCTTGGAATAGGTTGTTATGGTGGATGCTTTGGCCCAGGGTGGGAGGTATATCAGGGTTACTGTAACGGTCAGATCATGAAGAGTCTTGTGGCATCAGGGTATTAAGCAAGTGAGATGTATGATTCAAGTTGTGGCTTTAGACTAAGTAAATTATTCTGGCAACATCATTTGATAAGGTTGATATTAATGTCAAGAAAAGCATTCAGGAGACAACTGAATGGTAGTCATCAAGGTTGGAAACTATGAACGTCTTTTAGGCTTAGTTTACCCAGGCACTGTCAGTTGGACATAGAAAATGTGATAAATCCAAGAAATATTTGAGATTTTGAATTGAGAGAAATTTCTAAATTATTTGGGTGGGAATAAACATTGAGTTTAATTTTTTAATGGATTAATTTTTAAAAAATATTTTTATTTCATCTTGTCAATTTTTAGGAAATTAATTACCAAATGTTGATATTAACATTGATGTGATATAGTGACCAAAAATACATGATTAGATTCAGATTTCCAGAAATATTTATCAGACAAAAGGCATAATAGCTTAAAATAAAAACTTAAATTATGTTTTGGCTTTAAGATGGAATAAAAATTTACTTTGACCAATCTTAAACCACACACTTCTGTTTTCTCTGTGAGTTTGTAAAGATTTATGGAGTTGCCCGATTGTTAATGGCAAATACCAGCTGCTATTTTTACATATTGAGGGATTTTTTTTGTTTTGTTTTTTGCAATCTGTGATAAATACTGGCAGAACGTTATAAAATGACAGGAGCCCAGGAAGTGTGAATGAACTGGCAAATATGAGGTTCCACTATTTATTTTAATCTCACTGAAGCTACAGTTTTGAACTATAAATATATTCACAAATAATTTTATTGGCATGTTTTTATGTTGTTGTTTTTGGATATAAAAACCTACCATTTTAATAGACAATTGTTAGTTTTGCATAAATATTACTTGTGTTGTTGTAAGGATACTGATTTAGTTTGCTCATTCTGTTCTGCAAAAGCAAGGACTGTCTTGGGCAGAACTGCAAAGTGCCAGAAGTTCCTCTCTTGGGTTTTCCTTCTACTCATTCCTGGAACCCACCTGTGCCATGGAGTTGCCACGCTATCTCTGTCTCTGTCCACCTCTTGTGTGTCCTGGAAGCCCATGAGGGTGTTCTCACCACATTTCCTATATTACAACCCATCTCTAGTTTATGATTTTTGGATTCATGGTCAGTTGATGAAAGAAATTAACTAGTTATGGTATGGTGATGGAAAGGTCATGACATTTTGAAAGGACTCCATCACTTTGGATCTAATTCAGTTAAGTCACTATCCCCATGGAGATTTTTGACTGGGTAGAGAAGGATGGCAATACCATATATTCCAGGGTGGTTAGACCAAGAGTAGATTATTGGTATCGTGAGGTGATGGTGAGCTTTGAGAAATACAATCAGGAAATTCTTTATAATATGTAACACTGCTTAGATTTAAATAATTTGATTTTGATTAGAATGACATTAGTAAGTGCTGATATATAATAGGTACTTAATGCCTAAGTCTTTGTATTTAAGTCTTTGTGCTTAGGTTAATTACCAGTGGCTGACTGCCTACAAGGCAAAAATACTAAAAAATAGAATAAAAATTTTCCTAGCTAAAATAATGAGAAAAATGAAATTGTCAGATTATGTTCTCTCACTCTGTGGGTGAATTTTGTGACAAGTAAGTTCTGTTATCCCAGGGTGTGACATTAATGCCACATATCAAAAGGAAACTCTATAATTTAGTGCTGTGATTGTAGAATGTCTCATGAAAACTATTTAAGTCTCAGCAAAATACTCTTGATCTATATGCCTAAACACCTGGTCAATTTTAAACAATGGCATGACATTTCTTGGAAGAGCTTCAAAATTCTATAAGTGATAGATTCAAAAACTATTATCTCTTTAAAAATTGTCTTTGACTATTCTTTGATGAAAAATGTCACAAAGAAAAGAAAAGAAAAATTATAAAGAATTCAAATGGATATTATCACATTTCTTTCCTCAAGCAAATATAAAAACTGTGTGCTTTATATCACTCTTACAAGAAAGACCTACTAAAAATTACTAAAATGTTTGTCTAATTAAAAACCAACCATTTTCAGAAGACTCCAGCAGTAAACCAGGGTATTTAGTACATTTCAATTCTGTATTTCTGACATTTACAAGGACGACAGACAAAGAGAAAATAAAATATTATGTGTTTTTCTCAAAAAGCAAACCACAGCTGGTGGGTTTAATTTTATTCCTACCAGCCGTGACAGCAGCCTTTTTAAATATTGAAAGTGTGAATTAAAGCTTCTGCAAAACAGTTGCCATATAAATTTCCTTAACCACTATTAATTATATATGAAGTATCAGAAAATTGTCGTGGCTTAGTTGGGGTGGTTTTTTGTATGATGGAGATAGCAAATGTTGAATACTCTGAGGCTACCAAAACCTTCCAGAGAAGATAGTTGAGCGTATCCATCAGCCTGTTCTTGAAACCATCAAGAAAGTATTAACAGCCTTCAAGATTTCCTCCTTGTTTCCTAGTCTCATGGTACTTTGATGATAATTGTATACAAATTCAAATCGAACCCTTATTGACTCTCTACAGTAGAGCTACCTGATAAAATTTCTCTGGTATTAGAAATACTCTGTGTGTGCACTGTTTGGTTCAGTAGCTGCTGGCCACATGTGGCTATTGAATACTTGAAATGTGGCAAATATAACTAAGGAACAGAATTTTTAAATTTACTTAATTTTAATTTAAATAGACACAGGTAGCTATTGGCTACCGTATTGCATAGTGGCGCTCCATAACATGGAAGATACATTACTGTGTTCCAGGGAAGACAAAACAAACAAGCAAACGTCAGAGACTCTCCATGTGGTAGGGGAGACAAGATATAAATATGTATGTAAATAATTAAGTATAA
Organism: Lepilemur ruficaudatus; assembly: GCA_963574885.1. Taxonomy (NCBI): domain Eukaryota; kingdom Metazoa; phylum Chordata; class Mammalia; order Primates; family Lepilemuridae; genus Lepilemur; species Lepilemur ruficaudatus. Next base: position 37,642 of record CAUYRT010045268.1, on the reverse strand, counting down.
TTTAGAATGCAAAAGATAATTAGGCATACCAAAAAATCTAAAACAAAATATTGGAGCAAAATATGGGGAAGGATTGATTCTAGTTTGCCATGGAAGAGAAAGTTTTATGGAAATAGAAATTCAGACAATCTTTGGGTAGTAC
>CAUYRT010045268.1:0-32500 GCA_963574885.1 Lepilemur ruficaudatus | reverse complement strand
ATGAAAATTTCATGCATTGGCAGCCTGATTTGTTTTTATTTTCAACTTGTTATAAAGGCTGCATTTATTCAATGCCATAAAATAAGACATAGCAGCATTTAGTAATTACTTAGTTCTACATCAAAATAATTATATACTGTATGCACTTGTGATCCCCTTTGCCGTATAGGAATGTAAAAATAAACACTTCTGGGCCTGTATCAGTTTTTACTTTTAGACAGTGTAAATAAAGCTGAATCTTCAACTTTCAAATTAAAACTGATAACCTTGGGCATTCAAGGCTTTTATAAAGGAAGGGGGGAAAGTTTAGCTTGCCTCAAAACAGGTTGTGTCTCTGGAATGCTTCTGGGACTAAAGAGATCAATTAAGTGTGTATAAACAAACAGTTGGAAAAAAGCTACTAAAACAACAGAGGAGAGAGCTCTCTATTGGGCTCCAGAGGCCTGGGGGAGCGAAGTTTCATTAACTGGATCTGAAGTCCTATGGCCTTCTATAAACAGGCATTAATTAAAGAATGTAAAAAATAAAGTTTCAGACCTTGCAATATGTTAATGATCATATGATTCAGGGCCCGAGAAGGAGAAGAGCAGCAGAGGTCATAAAATAAGCATGAAGCATTTAATATGAGTGCTTGGCAGGGATTTCTGCAAATTAGTTGGTTATTTGCTGGTCCAAAGCAAATTAAGGTGATTTTGCTTCACTTGCTAATTTTTTATGTGCATGCTTGGCAAAATGTTTTTCACAAATGGATGAAGGTTATTGTTAATGGCATAATGAGAAATATTAACATATTTAAATAACCCCCCAAATTCTGACATACAACATAAGCATGCAGTTTTTTATTTAACACAGACATTGAAATTCTATTAAGTCCTGAGATGGTTTTAGATGAAATTATAAAAAATATTCAAGTCATAATGTTTGGCATTATGAACGCATCTGAAGAACTTTTTCTTACGTTTGCCTGTATTTTTCAAAAAAAATTATAGGCAATGTATGTATATGTATGTATGCATATAAAATCTCAACTTTCTTTTAAAACCAGCTTTCATAGTTCATTTGCTTGATCTTGGAGAAGGGAAAAGTAGAACAGATGAAAGCATACCCCAAGAGTAAGATACTAAATTTAAGGCTGATTATGGTTTTCAGAAGTGACATTTTTGAGATTCTACATTTAGTGACACACAGCCTGCTTTCTTTCTTCATTTACTTTTGTTTACCTATTTTTGTTTTAATTTTGACCAGGCTAAATTATTCCTGTTTATGTATTCCTACTTGGTTCCCCTTAAATGGTTCTATTTCGTCTGAGTGCTCAAAGTGGAGCTGAAAAATTGGAGCAGCTTCTCTGGAAAACTCTTTTGAAATTGCAGCGAAACTGTTCTGTCACTTTAATTACCATGAAGTTGCACAGAAGTACTGAATTTGGCAACAGAGCCTTATATAGAAGGAGGTTCTGGAGTAGGATGCTACTATTGACATTGTTCTGTTACAGCAATTTTAGATGGACAAATTGCAGTTGAGAAAATTTCATGACTCGGTAAAATGAGCAATGATGACATCTGTGGATGCGGGTCTGTTCATATCTTTGCAGAGCCTTTAGGGAAATAAATATCTCGGAACATTCGGTGAAGTGAAGCTCACTCAATAAATCAACCTGACACAATAACACTTCTGGCACATGAGCCCTACTTCTCCTCAGCACCACCTACCCCTCTGTGTTCCTGTGCTACCAAATGGTGTCTCCCCACAGGCCTCTAAATCAAATCATAGCACACAAATACAGTGAGAATTTATTGGGAATTGGTTTTGTTCGGCAAAAACATTACTTATTAGATGAACTGAAATGATAATAAATTTTGACCCTTTAAGGACTGAGCCAGCTCAGGCAATGTGCTGGTTAATAGAAGGCATCTAGAATTATCTTAAGGGTATGATCTTACCAGGAGCTGTTTTAAGTCTTATTAGAATTACATTTCTAATTTTCAGCTCAATTTTTCCTTCACGTCACATGAAATCTGTTACCTGGAAATACCACGTTTTCTTTTTTAAATCCTTCAGGGTGAAATTGGGACATTTGTTAGTAATATTTAAAGTAATAAGCAAAATCTAAAGTGTATGCATGTGTGTATATGTTTGTATGTGTGTGTATGTGTATTAAAGCAGCTTTGAATAAATACAAGGTAAGTACTGGGTAGCTCAAAAAAAAACAATATACAACTAAAAATTTCTACCACAATTAGTAGAATATTATATATGAGGTAAGAAAATAAGAAAGAAGATTATACTAACATCTACAATATTAGAACTATCCATACATGTGAGAGGATTATATGAGTTTATGTTTATTTGGAGTTTCTATTTGTGATTAAAAAAAAAAAACAACCAAGAAACAGAATGTTAATTCTTCTTACTGGGGGAAAATAATAGCTGATTTCTATTTTTATTATAAATTTCTTTCACTGGAGGTAATAGTTAACAAGATCAGTAGGAGAAACCATTTTCCTATCCCTAAATGTTTGTAGATCTCTATGGAAAATAAAATATTTTTCTACAAAAAGTTTAATGGTGAATTTTCAAATTGAATGTTTCATGAAGTGACCAGCTTACAAAGCAGTATGATATATTGCTTGTCTTCCTACAAAGTGTGTGATGTGTCTCTATGTGATTTTCTTCTTTATGTAATTTTCTTTATATGATTTCCTAATTAATCATAGTCCTTATAATTAGTTTGAAATATAATATTTCCTGTTTGTTTACCTGCTAATAAGTGAGTCACTTTTTAACACAAATATGACTTGGGAGATGTTGGAAATCTTTCTGGAGGGGAAGTTTGTAACTTTAAATCATTAAACTAAAACATATTATAGCATTTCCAGTGGGAATTACTGATACTGAAAATTTGGTTAGTAGGTAAAAAGCTTTGTCACCAGCCAAATTTGTAAAACTGATAGTATAATATACTATGTGTTATTGAAAAGAAAAAAAAATAAAATTTTCATAATAGCTGTAGTTTTACCTGCTTATAGTTTTGATCTATAAGAAATAATTCTTTTACTTATTTTTATCTAACTGAAAGAAGCCTTAAGTAGCTTTTAATTTTTCTTTAATTAGAGCAACTTTTAATTTTTCATTATATTTTGGTACAAAAAGAACAAGTACTATTATTCTATCATCTTTTTCATGAAGAAAATACCAATATCCAAAGAATTGAGGCAATTTGAAGTCACGTGCGGAGTTAGTAAATTGACTATTATAAAATGTAAAATCTAAAAGCTAAAAGAGATTTCTTGACAGCATCTTGTCTGATAACATAAGGTATTTCAGAAATAGAGTTGCTTACTCGCTTCTTAAAGCTCTTGAGAAAACAAAAGTCTACAACTTGCTTGGAATGTTCATGTCTCATAAGACTTTTCAATATTTTCATAACGTTTATCCTAATTTATTCTCACTGTAAGCTATTCATTCTGATAACTATCTGCCACATAAGCACCTACTACATGCCAGTTACTATGCCAGGCTATGTACATGTGTTTTTAAAATTTGTTCCTTCTAACAATCTTGCAGGACAGGTACTATAGTCCCCATATTAGAGCTGGAAGATTAAAATTGGAAGAGGTTAAATATCTTGATCAAGGTTGTATGTCATACAAGGGGCTTGAGAAGTATACTGGGATGATTTTAAGATCTGAATTGTTTTAGTTTTTTGTTTTTTCTCAGTAGCACATACATACCCCTACACCGTTTATTGCCCTATATCAGGCATCATAGTAAGTGCACATAGAGGTGAATGATATGTTTTCTTTATTTCATTTGGAGGAATCTGACTGTGAATAAATGATTTCAGCATAAAATGAGAATGCTTAGGGATTATAGACAAAGTTGCCAGCCCTCCCTTGGAAAGACTGAAAGCCTTAGAGAGGAGCTGGAGGTTGAACCAGGCCATGATGTATAAGTCAAAGGCAAAGGAGAGGAAGAAATCAAGAAAATAAACATGGTACAGTGTGGGATTATCAAGAAGTACTGCTGGTAGATTATGTAAGACTTGGGAGAGGCATCAAGAAATGAGAATTAGTTAGAAATGTGAATTTACTCCTATCTTTACAAGGTGGTTTAAGTACTCAAGGCCCAATAGTATCATATCTTTTGCTAAAAAAAAAAAAAAAAAACTTCATTCCTTTATGTGCTGATCATTTTTCTCAGTAAGTAGAGAAGCCAACCTAGACATGTGCTTCTAAATAAAAAATAGTCTTTGCTGGGAATAGTGATATTATCTAATTTCATACTCCTATTTATATTACTCAGTAATATAAAAAATATTAATGAACTGGAAATTCAAAGAATGGTTTTTTTGATTTCTTGACATTTCTTTTGACCGCTCATGGCTATAGTTTAAATATACTATATTCTAAATATGTTATTTCCTAGCAAGATGTAAAATATGGTTAAGATCATTTGGGAAATAAGATCTTATACCCTACAAAATGCAGTTCCCTTTTAAAGGCCATTATGTTTTTTGGTTTTTGTTTTTGTCTTTCAGTTAGAAAGATGGGAAACTAAGATTTTGTACTTATTTATTTATTTATTTATTTATTTATTTTGAGACAGAATTTCATTCTGTTGCCCAGGCTAGAGTACAATGGCACCATCCTAGCTCACTGCAGCCTCAAACTCCTGGGCTTAAGTGATCCTCTTGCCTCAGCCTCCGGAGTAGCTGGACTACAGGTATATACCACCTCACTCAGTTAATTTTTTCTATTTTGGGTAGAGATGGGGTATTGCTCTTGCTCAGGCTGTTCTTCAACTCCTGACTTCAAATGATCCTCCTGCCACCCAAAGTGCTGGGATTACAGGTGGCAACCACCATGCCTGGCCAAGATTTTGTACTTGAATGCCAATCCAAGATTTAAAAATTAGTATAAGGAATTCTGCCTATATTTACCTTTTTCAGATGGTTGTTCACTCTATTTTTAAAGGAGATTAGGGGGTAAGTAAACCAATGCAACCATGACAAAACAGTTTGAAACGGAGATACCATGCCAATTTGCCCACGATTTGGTCAGTCCTGGCCCTTGTAAAGCCCCCTTTGGTATTGAATTATGCATAACCATACACGTGTGAAGAGTGGCACAGGAAGAGCGAGCTTGAAGGTTTAGGGGAATCTGAGTAATTGCACCTGTGGTTGTACAGGTCATCTCATTGACTCTCAGTTTTCTAACCTCTAAGATGAGCAGACGGAGAGCCTGGAGTTCATTTGACTGGCTAGGTTAATATCCTGCCTGTGCCACTGATTAGCTCTGGGACCTTGGGAAAGTTATTTAACTTCTCTAACCCTTTGTTCCAAAAATAAAAAGGCTAATAATTTGACCTCTCTCACAAATTATGACAAGGACTGGCTTATGGCATGTGAACAACCTAGCAAAATGCCTGCACCATAATAAAGTCTCAAAAATATATTTTTTAAAACACATTAATGGAAATAAGTTTTAAAACCGGAATGATGATCTGGGGTCCAGCTTCGGCTCTCTTACTCATTAGCTGTGCAACATTGTTCAAGTTACTGAAACTTTGAAGAGCCTCAGCTTTCTCACTTAAAAGGAGATCTCACTAGGTTAACAAGTAAATAAAATAGATACTCAAATGACTAATTTGTTTCCCTTTTGGCTTTTAGTCAAGAGCAAGGGATCAGGAAGTTTGGAAGGAGGGAAACTCAGATGGAAAGGATGTCTTGGGCTGGACATTTAGTTCAGATTCTCTCTCCATTTTGAAAGCCTCTGAAGAGTCTTCTAACACTTCTTTTTCCTTGAGTCTTAAGGATTTAGTGAGGCAGCTCTTGAATGAAGGTAAAAGAAGTTCAGTTCTTCAATAAATGTGTATTCCAACATCCTTCCTAAACAAAATTCAACTTAAAGATAACAGAATTCTAGACACTTCAGTAAAACTGCTAACTAATTTTACTCTTTATTCTAATTTCTGCTTAACCGTACACTACTTTTGGAACAAGTTTACTAGTGTTTTCTTATGATTGTCATTATTTCAGTTAAACCTTAAAAATGTATTTTTCTTAGTATGTTTGATACTTATTTAATTGAAGAAGTAAATTCAGTTGAATTGGAGGAGACTACCACACGGGCCCAAAGCGATTCCAAGAAAGGGCAATTTATAATAATATTCTTTGGAATATGGTATTTTGCAGATCTCAAATTATTCCACTTTGTTCTACTTACCTCTTCCATTCATTCTGTGTTCTCCTCTTTCCTGGAGAGTCAGGTAAAATTAATGCAAGTTCCTCTAGTTCTAGGAACCTGGTATTAATATTCTCTCCCAGTGGAATATGCATATCAACACTGAGAACAAAGACCTCAGGATCTCCACATATGAGGGCTAGATGAAGTAGAATGATGGCTGGGCACCACTAAGAGTATATACTACTTTGTAGTGGCATGTTCATGTATTTCCATTTAAGAGAGGGTGATACTGGACATAAGATGACTGTGGGTTGGATACGTATAGACATCTGACCAAGCAGGACTCCCAACTTGACATTTCAATTTTGAATTTTTTCAAGGTGGGTTCTATAGTATTTTTTGTTTAACCTGTATTGTGTAAAATTATTTTCAGGATTTATTCTCTTCTGTCAAAACTAAAAATATCCTTTGCCTTTGAGAAAAATTGAAACAGTTAAGCACCATCTTCAGAATAATGTAAAGACCATTTGATAATCATCCCTTGTGTTTTTCTCCTGCTGCTCAGATTCCAGGATTATGTGTGTGTGTTTACAAAACACTTGTTTTAGAAGCCATGTTTCTTTTAAATACATAATTACCTTTGTTCTACTTTGAATTATACTTAATTATTTCTAGCTACATCAAGTTTCGAAAATCAGAAACCAGAGCTTATGTCACTTATTCAGGGAGATTTACTGGACATAGAATTTATAGTAAATTGCATTGTGCTGGGTTGTATATGAAATATTGAGAAGTATTAAGGTGGTTCCAATCCCATAATCTAGAAAGGAAGCAATGTCTACAGAATAAAAAGCTAAGAAGAAAAATAACCGAAAGGAAAAATCGTAAGAGAAGTTGCAAAGACATACTCTATCATGTGCCAAGTAAGTGATAACATAGTTGGAGTGTGCCTTGGTGAAGGAAAGAATGAGCTCTCTAAAGGCTGAGGCGGCTTTGAAAGAAGTGGGACTAGCTAGAACTAGACTTTAACAATCCTGACATAGACTTTATTGATGGTTGAATATGTGAAATGAGCAAACTGTACTGGAGAGATCTGCTTCTTTATATACTTAAACAACTTGTAGTTGGGCAGTCATCAAAACTAGTCCATTTTGAGGAAACTTTTTTGCTCCTTAAAATATTATAAATCCATTTAAGTTTGCATTCATTTGGAGACTTAGCCCTTTTAAGAATAGTTCCAGAATTAGATAATTAGAATAAATTTTTAAGAAAATAATGGTTCAGTGTTAGCTTCGGGAGATAATACTTATTCATTTAGTGTAAACCATTGTTTAGATGTCCAGAATAACAAATGAGTTATATTAGGATAGCTGCTTGCACATGGCATGCTTTTATGTGTAAGCATGGACAGTTAGTCCTGAAGAATCGAGACTAGACTACAGGATGATCACCAGGATAAGCTCCAGATAATTTTGGCCCCTTATATGTTCACACACATATGTGTTATCTTGGGAAGTATCTGGAAATCATTGTCATGTCAAGATTGCAGTCAGCTATTTGGTTATTGGTTATTTCTAGTAAATTAATGAGTCATTTAAAGATCTAATAATTTGAGTTTTGTTTGGCAGATTTTACATTCATATGTTGTTGATGTGGATCATTTAGCCTCTACTTCAATTACTGGGGACTCTAGGAACTGTTTTGTAAATTTGGAGATGGTTGCTTTGATCCAGCCGTAGAGTAAAACAAGAGCATCTAACTAAATAGCCTTTCATCTTTCCTTCAAAGCAAGAAATAAAAATAATCATTCAAAGTAATGCTTTTCGTGTTTCTTAGATTTTGATTTTCCTGATCACCTGGACATTAGCAGCATTAGTGTGACATGCAAAGTCAGTACTTGCAGAATTTCTTCCATGTAAGAGACACTGAATTGAATGAAGTAAATTTATCAATTACACTTTTTGGTGTCTTTCATTATAATCCTTTTATTCTCACAGTATTTAACTCTAAATTTTTGCTTTTAACTTTATATGCCACGTAATAAAAAGGCCTTTTTAAAATACAGCATCTTAATCACCAAATATTTATTAAACCTCCACCTCCATCCATTATGCCAAATGCCAAAGAGTGAAACTCTAAATCAAGTCATCCAGACAGTTATGTTGACTTCTCTTTTTTCTTCAAGCTTCAAAATTCTAATGCTTGGCCCTGCAGAAGCATTTTAGAATTGGTGCCATTGGTTGTAGTGGAACTTCTAGAGATGCTTCAGTTAAAAACTTCCATGGATTAAGCAAATCCATGCAGTGAAATCACTAAAAGGTATATATAGGTTCGACTAGAGCATTCATTTGTTTTTCTTTTGCGCTGTCAGAAAAAAAAAGTCTGTTTCAAATCCTATTTGTCCCTTATCTCTGTTTGTTCAGTTGTTTTTAATATCACATACTGAAAGAATTTCAATAGCAGTTTCACCATGAAGTCATTTGTTATCCTTCAGCAGGCTTTTGCCTACTGAATTGTAAAGCAGTTCTGACTATTTGCATCCTCCAGATGGAGCGGCATATAAACACTCCGAGATATTTCTGGTAAGTATGAAAAAATATCTTATTTGTCCTTTCTGTGAATAAATAAGAGAATGTCAAATTTTATAGACTAATAAATTTGTTTGCCGGCACTGACATTGAATCTCTCATGGCCTGCAATGTCACAGACCCTGAGAAACACAATTTTTTTTTTGTTTCAAATGAATACTAAGTCAAATAGAAGCTCAATAAAAGCCAGAATTTGATTGCATTGTTTATGTCTGCCCAATATTCTAATTCAGTTGCAATATGCCATGAGGAAATGCAATTTACGTGTTTCCCAGGCTTAATGCACAACAGTCACTCACATACACATACTTCTAGCTGTCAAAGAGAACCCCACTAATGGGTTAAAATGCCCTTTAGCATTTCATCTGCAACAGCTGCCCTTCCCTATAAATTTAAGGTTAACTTTCTTAATACATTTTAGTGATATGGAAACAGGTGATAGCAAAAAGCAACCTCAATCTCTGAATTTTTAAATATAAAACTTTTGATATGTGTATATAGGTTGACTTTTGTGCACACATGTGATAGACTCAGAAACAATACTCTACATGGGATAAATCAAATTGCGTCAGTTCAAGCAAATCTTTATGCACTTTTCCAAATTAGGATTAAATGTATTACTTATATTTAAATTGATATGCATAATGTAGGGTGTCTAATCTTCATATTCAGTTAAATAATGAACCTCTGCAATCTCAGCTGTGATTGACAGTTTAATACTGCTTTTACACTTGCCAGTTTTTATATTACATCTTCTAGTTTCTTTCTAAATTAAATGCACTGTGATCTAAACAGTAAAATCACATATTTTACAAAGTAAGCAAAATTAAATAACTTTAGAGATAAATATGTATATTAAGCACTGTGAATTTAACTTTGCTTACTTTATTCATGTGAGGAAAGGAGTCTTGTGAACTCAAAACAGACTGATTGTTTTCCACTCTGATTTTTTGAAGAAAGAATTTTAATAAATAATACCTAATATTTCTTTCCATTCATTGGTGCAATTAAAACAAAACTTAGTATCGTATTTGTCAACATTGATTTGATTTTTGTAGAATAAATTTTCCTAAATGAATTTCAATTGAATAAAAGTAAATCTGAGTTATAAACATTTAAAATCAATTTTAATAATGCTCCAAATTGGATTTGGAAACACAAGTTCTATTTATTACAAAAGCATGTCTTTATGCATTTTTTCCAACTATGAACTGTGAAAAAAAGTTAAAATTCAACTTTGGTACATTATTTTCATTATGATACATTCGATACATATGTCTACCCAGATGTCCTTGATTTTTTCAAAAGTAGCCACGTAAAATTAAAGTAACAATGTCTTTTATGTTTTATGAACAGATATAGAGGTAGAAGTTATATATGTATTTGTGTGTGTGCAGTAAAGTATGCTAAAGCAAACAGTATAAAGATATTTATTTACACATTTGAGTTTTAAATTTGGGAAATTATCACTTGATACTAAATTCATCGATTCAAGTTATATGTGTTTGTACAAATGTATGCATATATGTATATATGTAGGCCTACACACATGAAAAATATATATATATATAAGCCACAGGTATGGTCCAGAAGCTGTCAAGTAGACTGATAGTTTGTGTGGACTAACAGAATGTATTGATTGAAAAGGACATTAGAGTGTCTCTAATCTAACCATCTTGTTTTATAGATTGATTATCAAATTGACTCCCAGAAAAGGTAAAACGGTAAACTTGAACCAGATCTCACATCTATGGATCCTAAATCCTGACATCTTTCCTCCATACTGCCTCTTTGATTCTGGCATTTTATTGTATCGGTGAATTGTTTTGTAAAGTTTTGGGGGCCGAATATTCAATTGTTTGCCAAAGCACAGTAGCAGTTACTGTACACACATATATCTGTATACAGACACACATATAGTGTATGTGGTATATACACATAATACTACACATGTATTTATATACATATACTATGCAAGCTATATAAATCCCAGTTGAACTAAGTGTCACTAAATCCTAGACTCCACTGTATCACTATATTTCAAAAAATGGTTCCAAAATAGCCCTATTTGAAGCTCCTTTCAGTTATTAAGTCTCCCAAACATTTATCTTTTGTTCATTGACATGAGCTTCCCAGATTTCCGCTCCTTTTGTTTAGCTGTAGTAAATTTGGCATTAAAGGATGATATTCAATCCTTGCTTCCTTTATAGAGTTGCACCAAAGTTAATGAGAATTTTACGCAAAAATAAAGGATAAACTATGGCCCTGGAGTACTCATTTAAGACTGTAGAACGGACCCACAAGACTAAGTTCAGTGCCTGGTAAGGGGTTCGTGCTAAATTTAACATTGCAGAAGAGTTTCCAGCTGTTGGCTTGATATGAAGGAGGAGAGCTGTTTTTATGACTGATTACTGTCCTCGGGAGAAGGAGGGAAGCGGAGCGATGCTCCATCTCTCCAATCCATAGAGGGCTCTGCATATTCTGTGGTGCTGATTTGCGAAGGCTCATAACTTTAATGGCTCCCTTCATGAGTTGTCATGACTCTAGGCTTTCAAAAATCCCAAGACCTAGGAAGGGAAGAACAGGAATATGTGTAACTAGAAATGTAGAAGATACTGTAAGAAAGTAAGATTACTTTTTTAAAATTTTTATACTGATGAGAAGTCACTTGTGGTTTGTCACTCTAGCTAAAGTAACACAACGAGACTGTACTTGCCAGCTGTGCTTAAAGATCTTGGTTTTATGTTTTTTAAAAATGTCATCTCTTCCTTCAATCACTTGTAAGTCCCCTGTAATCTCTTTTTAATGTAAGCACACTGGAGTTTTCCCTTTTGTTTCCTGCCCTTGCATTATTTACTTTGATCTGCTGTGAGAAAATCTGAAAGTGTGTTGTCCTAAATGCTAGCATCTCACCAACAAGATTTGAGGCCTTGTAGTTCACATCGAAGAAAAAGGCTCTTGTGTGAAGACGCAGGTTTTGTTTAGTTCTCTCTCCCTGGTGGGAGCCTTAATTGCATTTTCTCTCTCTCACAGTGGCTGGCTAAGGAGTGCCTGCCTTCCCTGCTGATGCTGAAGTTTTCAAGCTCTATTACTCTGTGACGGAGAAAATTCCTTGGTCCAGGAAGAAAAGGGTCAGATTAAAAAGAAAAGTGTTTAAATAAGTATTGTCAATTTACCGTGCACAATAAACAAAAAGAAGAAGAAACAACAGAAAAGCTCCCCCCACCCAAATTCTTGTAGAAGTTTTATGTCACCCGGTTTATAAAATAGCAGATTCGAAATATTGCAGAGAGGCTCAGACCTTAGGTCAAAGAGGTTAGACTTAATAAGAAGCAGTAAACAAAAAAAATCACTAATTTTTGTCCTTTTTTTGCCATGCTTACATGATTAAAATATGTATATTCATAGGGTTATTTCTGGAATTAACATTAAATATTGACATTTATGCCATTTTCAGATAAGTTATGAAACCCTAATTTTATTAACCTTTTTACTTTCTATTATGACTTACTGAACATACAAGCAGTAAGCTTGAAACATTAGATCTGAAATGAATATTTTAATTTGCTTCTTGTCTGACAAAGTACACTTCACCTACCTGGCTTGGAAGCTGTGCCTGCCACATCCACTTCCACTGGCTATATTTTCCATCCTGATAGGATGCAAGGCATTAATAGCATCTACTTAACATTTTCAGTCTTAAAGCATCTTAAATGTAGAGCCTATATTGATCTGCATTCACAACAATACTTGTTTATTGTTTGAGGCTTAAATGTTTTTAATGCACATATGCATAAGCTAATTATATTTTTAAAAATCTATGTATTGCTATCTCAACTAAAATGTATTATTCAAGCACTTATTTCGTTTTGCAAGACCTTATTTTTTCCCTATTGCTTACTCCCAAATCTTATATTAGGCTCTTTGCTGACTTTTTAACTTTTCTCTTGTTAATCCGTGTTCCTTCTCTGATTCCTTTCTTTCTCTTATAGCTGCGTTGTATTCACGCTTGCCCTGTTCCAAGCTGTTATCCACCAATGCCTGCCACCCCATGGTACTCTCTGAAGGTTCTGATCTCTGCTACTTGTCTGCCAGGGAGTTGAGAGGATCATGCTTGTTCAGGGATAGCAGTAGGATTTTGTGATGAATAGTTGTGTGGACAGTGCAGAAATAGGTGGATGGAAGTGGCATGGGATTGGGATTGGTTGATTGAGAAGGCAGCAAGAGAGAAAAGAGATATTAGCAGGCCAAGTATGTGAAAAGAGGAAAGATGCTGGATGGAAAAAGTGTAGCTACTTTTCTAGGGGTTGGGATTATGGATTTTATCTCTGACCATAACCTCCCATTAGTAATCACTGGGCCTTTCAGGCTTTGTGCAATGTTCTGAGCCCAGTCAACAAAGTCTTTTCAGCTATATTGAAAAGCAGTGATCCAACACATGAAGTGAAAACATCTCCTTGATACAAGAGTACACACGGCTCTAAGAACACATTAACATTATAAGACAGATATGATTGTCATTAAAAACAGCATCAGAAAGCCTATGTCTTGCTTTATTATCGTCAAACTGGTTAGCAATGTGAAGAGAACCTTCGAAAAAGTAATTTCAGTGCATAATATACATTTGAACACTGGGTACTTTTTTTTTTGGTTACTTTCATGATGGTGCTTTTTAAATGTTTATGGCCATCACATTGGCTGCTAACAGAATTTAATTTTTTCATTGAATGATTAACTAGCAGATGACACAGAAAGACATACTTACATAACTTTGTTCTTCCTAATAAGTGAGAAATAAAATAAAATTGAAGCATATGACAAAGATACAACAGGATTTCTTAATAATTTTGAGGAGCATGTATGTTTAGCTTGGAGAATTCAAGAGCTAATTGGACCCTTATTAATTTTGTGGTTCAGATAAACTCATATCTTAGAACTGTCAAAATCGAAAATAAGGAAAAAATTGCATTTTTAAAGAGTTCAAAGAACTTTGTTGGCATATTTTATTTCCCCTGAATGCCAGTATATGTTTTTATAAAAACTTCTTAGGTATTCTTCTTTTTTAAATGATCATCCCTACTTATTTATTTTAGTAGGAGGAAGAAATGTCAATTGGGATCTGTACATTTCTCAAATCTTAGAACAGATCTAGATAATTCATCAAGTGGTTATTCTATTTATCAGCACATTTTATTACGGTAGAAATTCTTTATGATGAAGGCTGGGGAACCTGATTATTTTTTAAATAGGTCAAGAAATGGATCAGAAAATCTACAGGGGATTTATCTCTGTTTCTAGTACTTCATAATGACAAAACTTTCTTTGGTTAATGAGCATGTCTAGATGAATTCTAATACATAAAGAAAAGGGTAGAAGAGGGCAGTGGACTTCTAAGAGAATTGGTATAATTGCAATGATTGAATTCAAAAGATTGGAAATAGTTCGCGAGGAGTAAAAAGTGACAGATAGACCCCAGTTTGTTAACCCAAAGATATTCTGATTTTGTATGTGAGTGGGCGTGAATTACATGGACATAAGGGAAAATAGGCCAGTTGTGTACCGATTCAGAACTAAAATAATGGAATTTTATATAAAACTGTGCCCTTGAAATTTCTTGCTTTCTTTTTCTTACGTGAGCACCCTATTTGTTCTAACTTTAGTCTGGTACTACATTTAATTGTTTACCCATTGCCTATGAATTCATTTCTCGAAACACTGTTTACTGAGCACCTGTATGGAACAGGCACTGTCTTGCTTACAAATAGAAGTTCTAATAGATAAAAAACATCTTAAACCTAAGAGATTGGAAATCAAACATACTCCTACCTATAATAAATTATTAATATTTATTTATTCAAGTACTTGACATCACCACTACAAATCTAAACACTGTGTTAAAGGATACCTCACCTCAAAATAAAACTTCAAATTACTATACTGTCTCCATTACATATGAAGGCGGCAGCTTTTTTTCCTTAATAAGTTTTTAATTTCATGCAAAAAGTTCTGTTATTGTTAGGTTTTATTGTTTTACCTTGGGGAGTATATACTCTATCTTCCAGGGTACGAGCCAACCTATGTTAGTGAGTAAATACAGTAGCATTAATGGTAACTTGCTTTTTATTTTTAATGCTCCTCAAAAGGAAAAAAAAAAATCACCCTTAAATATAACCTAAATTAGATTCTGTGTCTTTCTTTTATATTTTCTTCAAATCATTCTTTAAATGCTGGGGCACCAGTGATACTTTCTCTGTGAAACTTTCCCTCCCAATCACTTGGAGCAAACGTTAAGTATACCATAGAAAAGTATTTAAATTTCAATTACCTCTCTTAACACTTTCCCTTGTAATCTAGTGTAACCACTCATTCTCTTGCACCCTTTCTGCTAAAGGCTATACTCATGGGGGCAGGTATAGTTTGTTATCATCTCTGAATTCTGATCTCCTGGCACAATATCTGAGCCATGAAAGTTCAGGAGATAGTTCTTGAATTAATTCAGTCCTCTTATACTTACTGTTTAAATTCTTTTATCTTATATTTTTGGGACCTCTGTCTATCCTTTGTTAAAAAAAATATAAGCAAGGGTCTTGACCGTGTTTATATATGTAGCAACTAAATTTCATGTCTTCCTTTTCTATAGGAATATTTAAAATACCTTTTCTAAGACTTAAGTTGTAAGTTTGGGTTCAAAATGAAAGTAGAAGCTGATAGTGGCTACCCAATTTACATTATTTTTTTGTTCATATTGTGTTGCCTTTTTTTTTCATGAAGGGGTCATTCAGGATCAAATACAAGTATCTTTGTATTTCGATGTTAGACCCCAAAATCCCTTATATGTCCTAATCTTTCTGGTAATAGCATCATAACTGCTTTCTGTGTGCAAGTGTGTGCATGTGTGTGTCTGTGTGTGCAGCCACTGACTGGTCTTCTGAAGCAAAGCCTTTATCTTTGTTGTTATCTTTCACTGTCAATGCCAATCTCTTATTATTGATCCTTCCCTTTTTCACTGTCCATGCCAGTCTCTTATTATTGATCCTTCCCATGATAATGGCTTGAGGGATTTTGAGAAAGGATATTTAAAATTTTTTTTTTTTTTTTTTTGTGGGAGAAGTCTTGCTTTGAAGAAATTAGATGAAATAATTTCAGTGTTGGCTAAGAAATCCTGCCCCCTCAACCCATGGTTTATTAACTTGCAATAATACATATTATTTACAGTATCTAAATTTTGTATATACACAAATAGCTGTCAAAAATAAATGTCTTATTCTTCAATTTCCTAAGATTGTTAGCTATGAAAGTGAAGGTAAAAAAATTTAATGCAGTTAACACACATTGGCTTAGTGCTTACAAGGTTATACACTGTGGGGGAAAGCAGATGAACAAGGATGAACAAGATAGTTTCTGATGCGGTGCTTTCTATGGGAGACTTGTAAATATATGAGCAACTTTAATAAAAGACAATATTTGATACAAATTTTACCAATAACACATGTAATTAGGCACTGAGACAATTGGAAGGATAAGAAAATGAATGTTCCTTTGCTAATGAAATGATGTTTGGGATAAGTTTTGAAGAATAGGAGGGTAAGGCATGAGTGGAATGTGTCCATTTTAAGAATCTATTGGATGATGTGATAGTTAAGACACTGGGGACACATTTTACTGAGCAGCCAATGTCTGGCTGAGAAATTGGTACTTATTGTGGTAATCAGCGTTGCTTCATGGAAGCTTTCTGAGGACGATGCGATCTGATCCAATTCAACATTTTTAAAGTATTTAATATATACAAATGTTCACAAGTCTTTTGGGTAGTCTGAATCAGAAAACAGAAATACATAAGGAAATGCTATAATAAACTGGGGTTGCCAACTTGTGTCTCATAGACACATTTTGCTGAGTCCAGGCAGATCTTTCAACCACATGAATTAGGCATCAAATTTAAAATGAAATTTTCAAAGAAAAATCATGATTCTCACGTCTTCTGAGAATCCAAAGGTCTGACTTCTATATTGGCGTGCTAACAGTTGCCCAGAGGTGTGTAGTGGTTGCCTTCTTTCTGTGGGACTTGTGTGCAGGTTCACTGTGGTCCCCAGAGGGGCTGTCTGTTCCCTGCCTGGTTTTCAAGGCATTTGAGTTTGTGGCCTTTATTATAACCTAATGATCCAAATGGAAGGTACAGTCAAAGTTTCAAGCTTGCCATACCAAAATCCTAGTAAAAAGTAGTTATAATAGAACTCTGGAAGTATATTCATTGGTTATATAGTACATAATTTCTTGATTAGTTTTGTTCTTAATTGTATTTACTTCTGCATTATTAACAATAAACATGTCATCAAATTGAAGATTAGTCTAAATTGGTAACCAAAAAAAAAAAAAAAACCAGCAAAGAGAGTGATTTCACTTATATATACAGCAAGATTTTTTATTTTACCAAAGGAAGAGTGAGAGTTAAGGGAATGGAGAGAGAAACATTTGTTTCAATAGAAGAAATATATGAATTTTGGTATTTTAGCTAGATCTTCAGCATTGATAATTCTATCAACTTGTAGTGAATTTTCAATAATATATGATATTCTCTATTTTATACTTTATTATTTATAATGTCCTTCATATTTAGGTATGTTTTATACCAGGGATAAATAAAATACTATATCTAATCTAAATATGCATTAAGTGCTTTAAGATCTTCTGAAATATAAATCATAGTGTCAGTGTGAAAATGGGTTGGAGTTATCCTATCATTTAATTTGTCACATAAAAACCAATGTTAATATCACATAGACTAATATAGTACAAAGAAGAAACTCAACCTGTAGCCTCATTGAACCTCTCTCAGTTCCCTCAACTTACCAAGCTCTTTCTAAATTTTAGGTCTTTGTGTACGGTTTTTTGTTTGTGTGTTTTCTTAATCTGGAAGTCTCTCTTCATCCCCTCACTGGTCTAATTCCTATTCAGGTCACAGTTTAGCATTCACAATTTCTATTTCTCTTTCCCTGACTTCTCTTCCCAGTAATGTTTTATGGCTTACAGAGTCTTCACATCCCATGTGATCTTCATTATCTTCATTCACTCTTTCATAGAATATTTGTGAAGCACCCATTCTATGCTAGGCAATGATATAGAGGAGAGCTGTCCAGAGATGCAATAAAGAGTTTCTGTTCGTAGGTACGTCACAATTTAGTAGGGAAGAGAAATTAATCTGCATAGTTCTTCATGGACAGTTCAAAACCTGAGATTTGCACAAGTGGGAACAAAATGGGTGGATACTGTTGATGAGAGGTGGCCAAAGATGGGAAGGAAAGAGACAGGGAAAATTGAAGACCTCAAGAGAGTATTCTCAGAATAAAGGGGAAAGGAGAGGTAGAGGGGAAACAAGTACCTCCATGACTCCATGAAATAGAACTGTTTTCATTTTTTTTTTTTTATCACTTGAGCTGCTAATATGGTCTAAGCTGTATGCACAGCACTCCGCAGGAATTGCTTCCTTTATCTTATGCAATGACTCAGTAAAGTGGGTACCCTTCACAGGCAAACAGTCACAGGTCCAAAGAAATTAATGTGTCTTACTGAGAGTATATTTTGCCTTGCCATTTCCTTCTTTCTATTTTCTAAATTGTATAGTATTCTTTTTCAAATACCTGGGAGTGAGTGAAATCAAGTTTTCATCTAAAACTCAAAATGAAACTTTTGAAACTTTTTCTCTTATCTTTGCTTTTTAAATATATATATGTTTGGCCCTTTGTTTTATATTAAATTTTTTATATTTTTAAAATGGCATCCAAATCTTGTTGATACGATAGGAGCAACTTTCTTTTCTAAATCTGTTCATTTGAAATGTTAAAGTGAAAATATGGCATAAAACTCCAACTTTCTGTTATCAGCATTTCTTTAGTAGTCATCTGATAAATGAATGCCATGTTAGATCAGTGTTCCTCTTAAATAACAATCCTTTGGGGTATAGTGGAGCAAATTTATTGCTTCCAAATTTTATTTTTTGGAAATATTGCTGTTAAAGAAAACAATAAATATATGAAATTCTAAAAGGATCTCACCATGTAGCTTAAGAGATATGATTTCTACATAAGTTAGTAGAGGAAAATGTAGTTTATATTTCTTTAATTTTATTATAAGAAGATAATTTTATTGTAAATAAAGTGTTATAAAGAAGACAATAGTTATGCCTTTCAAAGATGGAATTTTTACTATATTTTTCCACTTAAGTTTTTCCTAAAATTGGGAGCATTTGATCAACATTATAAAGCTATAATCCATAGAAAGTTAATTAAAGAACTATTGAGTGCTCTCATTGGTCACTGAGGGGAAATTTGAAAACATAAATCAGAGTTCCTTCCTTTAGCATTTGCTCTATGGTCAAAGAAAAAGATCAGTAAAATATATACCTTAAAATATTAATTGCATTTGAGTTATATAAAAAGCAAAGTATCAAAAAATTATAAAGTGAATTGTCAGAAATCTGGCTTCCAATACTCATTCCGACTATTACTGGTTGAGTTATCTAATCTTTTGGGACAAAGTGTTCTCATTTGTAAGTTGAGAGGATTAACTAGTTGATTTATAAGGTCCAGTTCAATACTGAAAGTTTTATTTTATAATTTATTAATTTAATGATTCATATATACTGAATACCAGTGTTGAGAATAGTAGGAACAGTATATACAGATACTTAAAATTAAATGCCTGACAAAAATCAACAAATCTTCTATATGTTGTCTAGTAAAAATCCAGACCAGGCAAAACAAAACAAAACAAAACAAAACAAAACAAAACAAAACAAAACAAAAAACTGCATCTTGATGGTACCAATGGAAATAAACAAATACATAGCTAATTCATTAAACTTACACATCATGCCTAAAAAAAAAAAAAAAAAAAAAAAAAACTTAGGGAAAAATATAACTCCACTCCACAAATTTGGAGAGTTTGGATTTGTTTTTATTTGTTAAAATAGTCAACATATGTACAGGCAGTCATGCTGTTACGATAATCATCTATATACAGATTCACATAGATTGTTAAAAGCAGGCTAGCATATCACAATTGAGAACACTTCCTTTCTCATTCATAGATGGTTTCCTAGAGAAGGAGAAATGATACCAAGTTTGATTAGCACCTACAATGTACCGTGAAAATTTTGTCCATTTAGTCTTCATAATAACCCTATGATGTAGATATCATTATTCCGATTTCACTAATGAGGAAACTGAGACTTATTGTTTAAGTTACAAAACAGCTTGATGGAGACAGGCTCCAGGCCAGAACTGTCTGTCTCTAAAGTTCATGTCTCTTTGCTTCACCGTACAGTCTCCTAGAAGAAGGCGTAAATGTTCCCCGAGATCCTCTTTACTATTTGAAGGAACACACCTGAAAGTAACAAGGGGGTGATTCTTGTAAACTATGGGAGCAAATCGGTGAAATTTGTTTAACAGGAATTATGGGAGGCTGAGAGAATATACAGCGTAAGTTTGGTTGATAGGTAAAATAAAAAAAATAATGTGTAGGCCTGGAGAAATTTGAGGATGCTTATTAGATGTTGGCACGATAGGCCAAGAACCTTCTGAGACTTCTGAGACAGGGTTTGGGTGGGGAGTGATGAAGGAAGTCAGTTGTACAGATCAAGTCAGATGAGAAGTCATTTACTGGAGGTTAAAGACTGAAACGTTTTACTAATAAGTGCCAAAGTAAAAGCAACAGCAGGATTTATTCTGGGGTAGAAGAGATGCCAATTTTTCAATCAGAGTAAATAGTAAATGAGTAAGTAGAATTTAAACATGCTTTTTTATTCAGTAGTGACGTAAAAGGATACGGAAGAAGGTACTTTCAAAAAGTTAAAAGGAAGATGTACAATACAGTTTCACCAAATTTCATGAATGATACATTTTCAATGAAGGCAATTGATCAAAATTCTTTAGGAATTCAAAGACTGATATTTCTCCCTTTTTTATTGATAATTAGAGCATCATCCCAACTAGAAACACTGAATTTACACTAACGAATCTGATTCTTTTCTAATTGGTATGTTAATAAAATGTTGCATTAAATGAACATTTAAAGTTATAATATCATACTAATTTAATTTTCCTTACGTTATTCCCATATTAATAAACTGAATTATAGGTTGAGGTTATATGTAAAAATTAGCCACGGTGACTGTAGCTTCTGTAATCTGTCCTTTCTACCTGAAAAGGAAAAGTTTATCTTGAATATAACCTAAAAATAGCAGTCAAAAGTGACCTCATGATGGTGCTGCCAGCCCTGATTGTGAAACATTTTACTATGGACTATTTCCCTTATAGATTGTGCCCATTTAAAATGTTTCTGCTAAAATTTGTAGTGTAATAGTGACTTTGAGAAGTACACAGGAAGGAAGGAAATGTTTGGTCAAATTACTGCTTAATTATTCCAAAGCTGGAGTGACTGGCTTTGTTTTGCCCTCTTTTACTGAATAACTTTTGATGCCATCAAACTGAAAAGTCAGGAAATTAACTTTTATGGAAATTGAGTCATGCATTAAATGCATTTCTAATTCTTTTACTGTTTATTTAGTAACCAGTAAAACTGAACCACATTGTGCTATAAATTGAAGGATCATGGCTTCAAATAAGCAATTCTGTTTTCTTCATTATCCCTACACTTGGCTGACAAAGAGTCTCTAGGAATTTTTTATTTATATGGTGTTATTGAAAATAGAAAATACTAATGTGATGTTAGAGGTTTTAGTTAAGTTTATCTGCAACAACAAAACATTTCAATTCAATTCTTTCTATTTGCTACCTATCATTGATTTATTTTTTCTTTCCTCTGTCAGTGGCCTTCAAATAACCTTAATAATACAGACAGAAGTCTGTGACAACTAGGTTAGGTTCAGACTTCACATTTTACAACTAAGAAAATGTTATATATAAATTTTTAAAACTTACTATAGCTAATGTGTGTGTCTGTATGAATATGCATGTGTTTCTCTGTATGTATATTTATTTATAGAGACAGAACTTTTAAACCAATACAAAAATATTAAACATTTTCATGATTATACTGAGGCAGCAGAAAGTGAAGTGGGTATACCACTGTCTTTTTAAAATTCGTATCACAGGCTTAATTACCTGGTTTGCTAGTATGGCAATAGTACCATGATATCTGTTGTTGTCTGTCCATTTTCTTCAGTTTGTAAGTTTGAGGTAGCATTTTTGCAGCATATTTCAGACATATCTTTTGATTAGAGTGATGGTACAGATCCCACATTGCTCTTTGCCTACCAAAACATTGTAAAGACCCAGGAACGGTGGTCTTTCTAACTGTGGCCTGTGTTGATGAATCATCAATTTAGTTTCATAGAAAATTACACTGACCCATTTTGTCCCTGACTGTAATCATGCATTAGGATCTTCTGAAAAAAAGTTGGATTTGTTAGAGAATGTAGTCCTTTTTAAGAGCATTTGAGGACATGTACCTAGAAAGTCTGTTCTAGAATGGGTGATGCCCTGATCTAATGCAAAGAGAACACTGACTTTGAGGTTAGATTAACCCAAGAATGAGTCAAAAGTTACTCAACTTTTTAACTTAGTTTCCACATCTGTAAAATGCAGATAACAATACCTTCCTCAAAGATTTGGTATGAGAACTGAATGAAATTATAAGGTTTCTACTATATAATATGCACTCAAGAAGTGTTTGTTCCTTCTGCGTTCACATATCTGCTCTAGCAGTGGGATGGTAGAACATCATCACTTCTACTCCGAAACTTGCAGAGTGTCTTACAAGCCTGCAGATGAAGGGAATCACTCGCAACCAAGAACACTTTATGTTACATTGTCCAGTCCACTTGCATAGTGATAATAGAAACCTACCATGGTAAGAAATAGAGACAGCTCCAGATTATTGTATGATGTGTAAGATATGAGAATAATTTTGGCAATGTGGCTACTATTTTAGAAGCTAATTGCTTGATTTTGCATCTGTTTTCAGAATAGATTTTCAGTGGTACATTTGATGTATAAATTCTAGTTGTGTATACCAATCTGTAGTTGATGAATTCTGCAAGTCTCACTGATTAGTATGAGCACCAGGAAATATGATTTCACTTGAGGGTAATGTTAACCCAGGGCGTCACATCACTGGATATCATTTTGAAAATTTGTGTATTAAAAACATTTGTTTGACATTAGAGCAGCTCACTCTTTCTGTTGTTGTTGCCATTCTTTGGGGCATTTTTTTTTTTTTACATACAATAGAGAAAATGGACTGTGCCATTATTCTATTTGTAGAAAGTAAAATTAAAGCCTAAAGATAAATGTTCATAGTTTATGAACAAATGCAAAACAACAGCCTTTATGAAGATTATTTGTATGCCATTTCCATTGGTTTACTCCAAAGATATATTCTCAATGATAATAAAGTAATAAAAGATTGTTTTCACAGCTGTTTGTCTTTGATTACATATTTCTTTGAAGTACTGTAATAAGACAGACTTTGAACCTGGAAAGAGATCAAATAATGAATTGTTCTGCTTTGTGAAGCTTAAGAAGGGATTTTATTGTCGAAACATATAGTGCGACATATTTTTTCTTCTAACAGTTAAATAATGGTTGAAAGTACTATGAGATCATTACAGATGGACTAGATTAAAAGGCTTGGGGCCAAGTGTGAGTGATCGTTACCAAAAAAATTGGTGCTTTGGTTGAAAAAGTCTGTTTTATAATAACCAAATATTTCATCGGTTTCATTTTGAGTTAAAATAGAATACAGTATTAATGCTAGAATATATTCTCATACTTATAATACTTATATCTAAAGACAATATAAAACTTATATTCACAAACCTCAAGAGACTTATTCCAAATTTGTTATCTACTTCAAGTTTAGGCAGATTAGATTAAGATTCTATAAATTAAACTAAATGTCATTAGAAAAAAACACTAACAAACGTATGTTTTTTCTTTTATCTAAAATAGCAATTTAGAAAATGTAGCAGGAAGTTCTGTAGTAACACTCTTAATAGGTTTTCAGATGTTACATACTAGTATGGTTGTAACTATTGGCATTTCCACCTAAATTTTCTCTAAGAATTACTTAATGTTTATCAATCAGCAGTATTAGAATACCTAATTATATTATTGAAATGTAAAAATAATAGAATTAGGCAAAATTATAGCACTTTGTTCAACCTAGGTTATGTGTACTATATAATATGGTTATAAAGCATCAAATTGCCATAGGGTAGCCATTTCAATATAACATTTTATTATTAAAGTTATATTGAAACAACAGGCTGCTTTTGTAAATACTTGGAAGTTTGTGAGTACATTTTTTTAGAAAGAAAGAATAACATGTATGTGCATATTTTTGGATCTCATTTACTCAGCATAGTATTTCTCCAAACTAGTTTTTGTTGTATTTAGAAGAAACTTTTTTCTTTATCTAAGATGTAAACCTTTCAAATGATAATTTTCGTGGAAATACCAGACAAAGGAATATTGTAACTTTAGAGATTTTTATGATGAAGGTGTGTTTAAGAGATGTCACTTTGATATTTTTACATTATGTCCTACATTTGTCAGCTAAAACCAGGATATTGCCTCAATGAGAAAAAGCATGTTCTGCACTTGTCAAAAGGCAGTAAGTAATGATTAAAATAGCAGTGTGAAATGCTAGGAGATTAAAGTGATGCTAATGATAAGTGAGAGAAGAAAAGGGCAAGCTATATTTTAATCCCTGAGAGAATGGTTAATGACTTCTATTGCCTGAGATTAAACTAAACCTGTCTCATCAGCTTTTTCTGCCTGGTGAAAAAAAGCTCTTTGCACTTTAATTTATTAAAGTCTTTTAAGGAAGCACATTGATCTACAGAGGTTAAACTTTTAAAAATTGTGCAAAATACACACAAATGCTTTAACAAAAGTGTGATTTTGTTGCTTTTAGGCATGCTCACAGATTTATAAAGAATCCATTGTCTATGCCTTGGTATGTTTAATTAAGGAATATTAATTACTTAAACTAGAAGGTTTGTTCCTTTTAAACACCAGAACATATTCATATTACCATGTAGACAAGGGGCAAGTATACTGTAGAGGATATCGGTCTATATGAAGAGATTAAATTACAGTAGTAATTACTGCATGGTTTGTTCAGAATAATACATGTACTGTTCAGAAAAATGAATTATTTTTATTTAAAAACTCTTAAAACTATAACGAATTGTAATCTTTAAATAGATCAACTTGCTATTAACTTTAGATAACATGTTATTATGAATTTTTCAATGTTTGATGATTTGCTTGGTCTTCTAATTCTAGCATGGCTTTTTCATACTTTCCCATCCTGAACCATGAAGATGATGTCCATCTTCTATGCCAGGGATCCCCAACCTTTTTGGCACCAGGGAATGGTTCCATTGAAGACAGTTTTTCTATGGACCAGTGTGGAGGGTGGATGGTTTCAGGATGATTCAAGCACATTGCATTTATTGTGCGGTCAAGCCTCTCTGCTAATGAAAATCTGTGTTTGCTGCCATTCCCCTGCACTAGCATCACCGCCTCAGCTCCACCTCAGATCATCGGGCATTAGATCCTCATAAGGAGTGTTCCACCTAGATCCCTCACACGTGCAGTTTACAGTAAGGTTTATGCTCATATGAGAATCTAATGCTGCCGCTGATCTGACAGGAGGTGGAGCTTATGTGGTGATGCCAGCCATGGGGAGCGGCTGTAAATATAGACGAAGCTTCACTCACTGGACTTCCGCTTACCTCCTGCTGTGCAGCCAGGTTCCTAACAGGACACGGACTGGTACTGGTCCATGTCCTGGGGGTTGGGGACTTCAGTTCTATGCAACTAACATTTACCTTGATGCAAATAATATTTATCTTTTTCTAGTGGGATAAAGTGTGTGTGTGTGTATGTGTCAAATCCTTTCTATGAGTTTATAGACCATATCCAAAATATGTAACATTTACCAACGCTCTATCTTAACTGTGTTATCTACCATAAACAGAATAATCTCCACCAAGTCAGGTCATAATAGTTTACTAATTCGTTATAACAAAGGAAATGTTATTCTAGTTTCTAGAAAGGGATACTTCCACTTTCTAGAGTTCTATAAGTACTACTCTGGTTCAAAAGTTACTGATTTGTTGCAAAAGTTATACATAAATTGATATACTCATTTGCATTTAAATATCAAAGTAGCTTTTTAATTCAACTATTTTAGGGCAGGATTGTAGCTCAACTTAGAAGAAATTTCTGATTTGATTGTTCTAGCAATGATTTTTAAATTTTTTTTGTTTTGGAAAAACTTCTTTTTGCTTTTGGTGGTGGTATTCTTTGTAATTCTATTATTAATCATCCTTATTCTTAAGAGTATATTTCTTTCTATTAATTATACCAAAAACCATATGAAGATCTTTTTAAAAATTTCATTATCTAAAATATTTTTAAATTTTTATTTTCTATGTAACTTTTTAGGTTAGGGAGCTTAAACTCAATACATTCTTTGATGTTAATGAAACACCAATTTTTCTGAAGGCCATGTAGCCCTAATGAGCAGCTTCTTATAAAAGAACATTTAATCAAGGTTTATTTTTAACTTGTTTAAACAGATCTAATAGTTTGTGCTGATTTCATTTCAGTATAATAATTGCTAGCAATCCTATTAGTGAGTCCTAGTACAGGGAAGTTAACACAAATTCCAATCTAATGAGAGTGGTGTTACAGCAAAAACCATGTAATCAAGGAAAGATTTGTATTATATTGGAGGGACAGAAGCACCTGGCTATTCTGTCCACAGTTTTGTTTCCGTAAATCTGTGAGTTCTGAGTTACTAATACTTAGATGGAATTTATTAGCTTTATTTCATGCAGATTCTTATTGGCATTAAAAGGAAAAAAATTAACGAAAACAACACTTACTTTGGGGGCACATTTTGGGAAAATAAATGACATTTACTACCCAAGCACATTTAGTATAGATAATTTTCTTATAATAAAGTTGGTTTATTTAAAGTTTGTTATATAATTTAGTTCTAATTTGTTCCAACAACACATATAAAAATTAACCAATCTTTGAATGCCTTCCTTCCTTCCTTCCTGAGCTTCACATTGAAGAAAATGAAATGTTACTGGATTATGGGACATAAAAATGATATAATTGATAGAATTAAAGGATGATTTGAGACTAGCAGCATAATGCATAAATAATTTCAGCTGATATTATGTAATAGGATAATTCTTAAAAGAAATGACAAAATAGTCTGCTAAAAATCAAATATCTTCAATACCATTAACTTACTATTACAGTAGGCTTAAAATAACATTATGATACTTTAGGCTGCTCAGGAAAAGTGAAAATTTCATTGCATTAAAGAATGAAAACAACGAGAGTGAGAAGTAGGACTCTCTTTGGTAGTGAAAATGTAAGAAGGCAAGGATTTCAGGCCTAGTAATGAAAGTGAATATCTGCCAAGTTCAGGTTATAATCTTTTAAACTTTTTATTACTTAATATGACACAGTGACATTTAAAATATGGAGAAATTGAAGATAAATAATATGGAGTGAATGGCAGAATTGATTTAAAATTTTAAAGCTGTACTAAAAGTATTCTAATGCACTGAAGGACATTTGTAAGTTATACATTGTTTATAGGTTTCTGATTAGAATCCCACAGCCTAATGTATTAGAGCTTGCCTTTCCCATGAGAGAGAAGGAATATTGTCTGTAGAAAATAGTGGATAGTAAAATTTAGCCTCTTTTTTCATGTAAATCATCTTTCTGTGAAAGGTCTTTATGCATAGGATCATGCCACATATTATTAATTTCAATCAATAACTGATATATTTTGTCTTCTGGAAGATTTCTTTCTGAAGATTATCATTTATGGCTCTAAAAAAGTTAAAATTAGAGTAATGCTGTGAGAACTGCGATTTTTATGCCCTCAATACAGTATAAGGAATAATTTTTCATAATAATTCTAAAATCATGGTGTGCTGATAACTTGATGACTTAAAATCTTTCACTACATTTGGTAAAAAAAAAAAAAAAACAAAACAGTATCTGATTTACAACCTGCTATTTTTTAAAAAAGTGATCCTTAAAAATTATCCATCATAATCAACCAAGGTGATTAATAACAATGTAGATTTATTGGTCTCATCGTAGACATACTGGATTCCATACTCTGGGATTGGGGGAGCCTGGAAACTAATATTGTTAATGAAATTCAACAGATGTTTCTATTTCACACAAAAGTTTAACTGCTATTTTAGAGAGAGTATGACACTCTATGAGCTAAATAAAAAGGGTCAATTTTTGCTACTTTATACCTATTAAAATAAACCTTGAAGATTAAGGTATTTTGATAGAGTTGTTTATATCAAATCTTCAAAGTGGTGAGAGCAAAACTTTTAGAAAGGCATTTGTGGCTTTAAATTTGATGTGTATGTGGTATATAGATGTCAATTTTAGGAAATCTTTCACTGACATTGTATAACCGTATACTCAAATGAATTGTGTCATCTGGCTCAAGTTCCTGGTCTATCTTAACTGCAAACAAACTCACACCATTTGTGCTGAATGCTTATACACATTGCATTCTGAATACTAAATTGGCATATATTTACAAATCTGAAAGAACTGCAATGTTTAATGCACAGATTGTCATAGAAACTAATTAACTTTTATTTCTATGTCAAGATAAAGTAGTGTAATACAGATGAAAATCGTAGTATCAAAACTAAGGGGAAAAGGCTCCAACACTCAGAAAATGTGGAATCGAAATGCGTGGTGTCAGATAACTCAGTGGCAGATTGTTCTTAATTCCACAGATTATGATGTTAAAAATTGTTCGGATAGAGTCCACA
Organism: Lepilemur ruficaudatus; assembly: GCA_963574885.1. Lineage (NCBI taxonomy): Eukaryota > Metazoa > Chordata > Mammalia > Primates > Lepilemuridae > Lepilemur > Lepilemur ruficaudatus. The sequence goes on along the minus strand of CAUYRT010045268.1, from coordinate 3,860 downwards.
TTTTCCTTGAGCTGTTTGAACAATTTAAATGGAATTTGGCAAACAATAGAAGTAGTATAATGTTTATCAAACAATGCCAGGAAAGGTTTCCAGTTTAAAGATTATTCCATATTTTATTTTAACTGCTTTATTTTGTTCTAAAATTACCTGTCTTTTTTGGATTAGAAGAGGAAAAAAAACCCAAATGTTATCCACATAGGTCATTTTGTGCTCAGGGCTATCGAATTTTAAGTACAACACTTTGAAAAGTGATAAACTATAAATATCTTAATTTTTGAGAAGAAATACTATACACATTTTATATTTTTTTCCAATCACATTTATTGAATATGTTTTCATCTTAAGGAAAGCAATATGCAAGAATGAAGAATTAATTTCCACCATGTCATGGCATGTCCCAAATCTTCCTACCTGCATGAAGCTTTTCCCTGGCCTAGTCATTGGGGAAACAGACATGTTTTTCGTGGCTTACACTCATTTCAAAAAGAGAGGATAGAAAGTAGCTTATCTATAAGTAATCTTTGTTCTGATTATGACATGTCTTATTTCAAGAAGAATGATGATGAAGATATAGCTAATGATTATGAATGTTAAAATAAAAGAGGTCAAGTATCATGATTGAGTCATTAAAGCTTTAGAGACAATAATGGAGCTTATATTATTAAAATTATTTTAATGAGAATATACTTAACATTCTGAAATTCTAATTATATGATAGCCCATAATAATACTAATAATAAGAATTTTCAAAATTCGATACATAAAAGTTAAAATTGACAAAAATGCTAATACACTTTGCCTATGAGACTAAATCGTATTTTATTACAAAATACTGCTTACCTGCTGCTTAAAATGTCCTTAATTAAAAAAGGAAACATATTCTTGTCATCCCACTGAAACTTACACAGAAGAAAAAGTGTTAAAGGGCTAGGAAAATATTATTTCATCATTCCTGTTCCATTAGAATTCACTTGGGTGGCTGAGAAAATGGTTTATGGATTAGAGAGAGAAGAACAAGCTAAAACATTTCATACCTTCATCGCTGATAAATTCCCCAAACTCATTCTTTGCATCTGAGCCATAAATAACAACCATGCTTTTTGCTAAAAAGAGCTTTTTTCCTACACCAGGTCTTTTGTCTTGGAGATGAATGCTATAATAAATTTGAAGTCTTGGGGGGGCATTGTTTGAACTATAACATTATGGTTTACAACTGTTGCTTCTATTATGAGGAGGATAAAAAGCAACTGTGAAGCTTGATCTCTGTCATAGAAATGGATTAATATTTCAGTCTTCAATGTGGGTCAAGTGTATGATTCTCCCCAAAGCAATTCACCATGATTAATTTTTATTATGTGGGCATTCAGATTCTCTTTATATTCTTATGTGTTTTATCCCCCCACCAAATCACCCTTTGAAATACTATAACTTACATTTTTCACATAATAGCAGAGAAACAGGATTTTTAGAGTCTTACAGAAGTTTTAATAAAATGTCATGGAAATAAACCTCTAAAATGTTCTTTTTGTATGAATAACTTAATAATAGAAACTTAATTATTTTATTGATAATATTAAATTAGTTTACAGATAAACAATGCTAGATGTTATATTTTAATTGTCAAGCAGTATATTTTCATTTCCTAATGATTAAATAATTAGGAAATATTTATTTTAGGAAATTAATTAATTAAGTATTAGGAAAATGTAGTCTGTCACTGGAGAAAAAATGGAAGTTGTAAAAGGGGGAAGTTTTAAAGTCTTTATCTGAAGGGAGGAGGACGTTAGCTAGAAAAACAAGACCTCTCTGTTGTCTTCATTATCTTTAGACTAATTTTATATATATCTGCAAGATACTAATGACTACAAAACTTTGGGGGAAAAAGACTTTTTTGGCCTTTAATTGAGAGCTTTTTTCCCCTTTTCTCAGAAGGAAGTTGACACTATGTATGAGTAATTTCATGTATTGAAACTGTTTTCTTTACCGCTTTCATTCCTTCTTATACCCTGAGAAATTTAAGTAATTCAAGGTAACGGAAAGATATTATTTTTCAAATTACTTATTTATTTATTTAAAAACAGAGTCTTGCTCTATCACCCAGACTGTCCGCAATCGTAGCTCCCTGCAGCCTCCAACTCGTGGGCTCAAACAGTCATCCTGCCTCAGTCTCCCAAGTAGCTAGGACTACAGGCACACAGCACCAAGCCTGGCTAAGCATGTCATTAAATTTCAGTACTTACATTAATAATTCTTATGAAGTATTTGTAAGAGCAATCCACAAGTCTTATTCATCTATTTCTTTTACAAGTTATTTTCGACAGCCTGCCGTGCTCTAATCATATGTCAGTCGTAAATTTAAGGGAGCTATTACTTCTACCTATAGGAAGCTCAAACATCCAGTGTTGGGGAGAAATTGTTACAATCACTAGGGTCAGTGACACGGAGATTACTTGCTGTTTGGTATAACTATTTATATATATATTTAGTTTTACAAGGCAGTAGGTCTCAAACCTGGCTGGACCTTAGAAAAAGCTGGGCTGCTTTTAAAAAATTCTGATGCCCAGGCTCTGCTTCAGATTAAATAAGAATTTCAAGGGATGAATGAAGCCAGGCCATTGGAGCATCTAAAACCTCCCCAGGTGATTATAGATTCTCATGTGCTAAGCTAGTGGTGGAGTTCTGAAAAAAAAGAGGGTAGAGATGGAAGATAAGGGGAAGAGGTGAGTGTGGAATTTGGGAGAGATTGTAGGATAATGGTTTTGAGTAAGAGCTTTACAGTTAAACAGAAACTGTTTCAGATACTGGCTCTGTCACTCTCTTACCCCGTAATTGTAGATAATATGTTAGTTATCATGGGAACATTATTTGTAAAACCGGGAGTCTTAAAACCCACTTCCCAGGGTTATGAGGAATAGTAAATAAAATAGCATATGAAGGCATTTTAACAGTACCTGGAATGTACAATGATAACCATCATTATTACTGTTTAGAAATGGCTAGAGAGATAGGCAAGAACCAGATAATAATGGCTCTCATTTATCCCTGAGTCTGGATTTTATCTAGAAAGTAATGAGGAAATATTGAAGATCGTTAAGACGGCACATTACATAATCAAATTTGCATAGTGAAAGTAAAATCCTAGTAGCCAAGTGTAGTACAAATGGAGGCAAGGAGGCTCATTAGAAGACTATTACGTAGCAGTCCAAGTAGAAAACAAAAGAGGCCTTTACTGAGACAGTGATCAGAGGAAGGGGAAATGGATGTGCCTTAAGGGGTGGAACCCATGGAATTTGGTCACAGATTAGATGTTTGTTGGTGGAGGAGGATAAGAATGAACAGGTGAAGCAGTAAGTTCTTCCAAATGCCTGATTTGTGTGGCTTGACAAATGGTGCAGCAGGAAAGGAATATAAAAGTAGGAACAGAATTGGGGAAAAGATGACAAATTCATGGAAATGTATTTGTGATAGTTGACTGTTTGATATCAATGGGGGACTATATTACCTCACTTGAAGGTTAGAAATTGGAATGAATGGGACCTCCTGAGTATGATGATTTAGAGAGATCGGGAAGAGCTAGGGATGAAACCTTGAGGAATATTTACTGTTAGGAAAATTGGGAGAGGATTCAATGGAAAAAGGAGGCATGGTTAAAGATGTAAACAAACAGTCAATTACATTGTTGTTGCTAAAGTCAAAATACCAATCATATATTTCGAGATGTAAACAGTTTTCTAGAAACCTGCGCAAGATTCTTCTAATGGAGAGGGAGTAGTCAGATATTTACTACCTTGGCATATCTTTAGAATCTACCAATAAAGAAGTAAAATGAGAGAACTTTCCTGCATTATATTTACATTTTT